>PVIY010011074.1:0-66568 GCA_004026745.1 Myrmecophaga tridactyla | reverse complement strand
TCATTCCTTTGAATCTGAGGTCCCCAAGCCTATCTGCCTTGTTTGTTCTCTCTTTCAGAGTCCTCTTATGTTTGGTTTACATATAATGTCCAGGGATTTTCAGTTATACTTAGTGGAAATTATAGGGGAAAGACATCTATTTTATCTTCCCAGAAGTGGAAGTCTCTATGATGATTTGTCTTTTAAGTAGTCAAAACTAGAACAACGCTTCAAGGTGTCTCTAAATCTTGATCTTTTATTCATTTATTTAGTGAAATATTTGTTGAGCACCAGTTATATACCAAGCACTGAGCAAGACAAATAAGATCCTTGCCTCCATGGAGTTTACATCCTGGCAGTGAGGCAGACGCTAAACAAGTAATTACACAAACAATTATTCTAATATGGTCTGGAATATAAAGGTCAGTTTATTACCCATGATTCTCAGCATTGCTGTGATGAAAAAGCATTCATTAGGTGCCTCATCTCTCTGAGCTGTACAAAGATAATGCTACCAAATGTGTGAGCCTACTAACTTACTTAAGAAACAATTTTAGTCTTGGTCATGTTCAGGAAGGTAGCTTTCTTTACACATTTAAATATCACGTCAATGAAAGCAGCTGGGTAGCTTTCTTTACACATTTAAATATCACGTCAATGAAAGGAGCTGCTGCCAATGTGTTATGACAAAACTATGTTTAGTTACTTAGTATTTACCCCTTTGAACAAGCATATGATTCCCAACTCTCCACTCCCTCCACTCAAACTGCCTCACCCCAGCCACTAAAGAAGGCTGATGTCCTTTCACTCTTCCCCATTTCTAAGAATAGCATGCCTCTCTACCTTGCCATTCCAAGGTCCAAATTCAAAGTTATTTTTCTCCTTCTCTTGCATCCACCTTCTTCCATCCAGGACAGAGGCAAAACTGATGAGCTCTACTCCCCAAATATCCTGAATCTGAGCCCTTCTCCCCATCTCACTGCTGCAGCCCTGACCTAAACTACCACCCTCACTGGTCAGGACCGCCACCCCCAACAGCCCTGAATTTGTCTCCTGCTTTAGCCCCTGACCCCCACAATCATTCTCCACAGCAGCTGAGTGCTCCTTTCAAATCTCAAGCCAAGTCATGCCTCACCCCTGTTTTAAGTCCTCTGATGCTTTCCCATCACCCTTAGAATAAGAATCAAGTGTCCTTCTCTGGATTTAAAAGTCTGACTTGAACCAAGCTCTGGCTCTCTTTGGTTCCACTTTCATCATGAGCCACAGTCCCCTTTGTTCACCATAGCCCATTCATTGCAGCCGTTTTCAGACACCCTATGCTTGCTCCACTGTAGGGCCTTTGTACTGCCTGGTTCCTCTGCCTGGAATGTTCTTTCCTGCTAACCTTTGAAGGCTGGCTCCTTTTGTTTTTTAGATCTCAGCCTAAATGTTACCTCATCAGGAAGACCTTTCCTGACCATCAAACCTAAGGTAACCCCTCAGCTACTCTCCTTCAGGTCACTTAAAAAAAAAAAATTCTCTGCATGATATATATCATTGTACATTCTTTTTCTTGCTTATTTATTTGCACTGTACTCCACCCAAGTAAAATATAAACTCCGTAAGAGAAGAGGCACATTCTCTTTCTTGTTCATTGTCCATAGTGGGTGCTCAATAAACATTTATGGAACTGATGAATGGGAAGTCCTGAGCCCTTTTGTCATTGTTGTGGAATATCAGGTGATGGAGAATAGGCTCAAATGGCCATGGAAAAAAAAATCAGAATCAGTAATGGTTAGAATTTACTAAAAGCAACGTTCTGAGATAGTAAACTACCATGGAAGGAAATGGAATCTCTTTGTGTAGTGATTTTAACAGGGTCAATGTCTGAACCTTGTACCAAAGCTGAGCATGGATAATTCCAGAGTTGAGAAGGGAATGTTTCACAGGAAAATATTTGCCAGGATCTGGCAAATAGTCTCTTAACAGAAAGTGAGTAGGCTATTTCCTCAGAAAGGCCCGTCTGCCATCATGAAATACAGTACCAGGAAGAAAAATTAGCCAAAATTATTCAAATCAGCGTGGCCAGCATTGTTAGGTCATGGATCATATATTTAGCAATGAGTTCAGCAAAAGCTTCTTTCAACAAATCAACACTCTTCAGGGATGTTGAGAGGTGAAGGACAACAAAAGAAAACATTACTAATGTCTAGCATTTAATGAGCATTACTTGGACCAGTCACTCTTTCTAAGGACTTCATTATGATTAATAATATAATACCCGCACAGTCGCTATTGTGTACATGACACTGTTCCAAGTACTAGGAGGTGGGGGAAGGATAAGACCTAACCCATCCTCTTAAAACATGAGCAAGGTCATGGGCTATTTGAGAGAAGATTTAAGTCACACTTGTAGAAATTTTATGATTAAATTCCAAAATAAAAAAAGAAGCATGGACCCAGGGTTCCCATCTTTGGGGTCAAAGACTCCCAAAGAACATTAAAATTTAGTTAGGAAGTGGTACCAACAATTACCCATTAGCTGAATAAATAATGTCTCATTCGTACTTGTACTAGTCTTTTCAAATGTATACAAAAGATGTGATTATGAAAATAGATAACTATTAAAAGTAGCTACTAAATTCAGAGAAGAATAAGAATAAGAATTGGAATTAGAATAAAAGAATAAGAATAAGAAGACGAAGAAGAAGAGGAAGGGGATTTACTTGCTCATGTTCTAATAAGGATTTTTTTAAAAACATTTAAAAAATGTTTAAAAAACAAAAACATTAAAAAAGCATTCCTTTTAAAATGTTTATTAGAAAGTAAGTCTTTAAGAGAAGTCTTTAAAATATTTAATTCATTTAAAAAATAACGAATGCATTGCATGTTAACATAACATATTGTTAATGAAAAAAACTATATTTTGCAATCTAAACGATTAGAAAGAATATCATTGTTTTGCAGTTTTGCAAATCTCTATAATGCGCTTATTAGAAGACAGCTGGATTTTCATAAGCTTCTCCATTAGTCTTACATAATATGTTGTTTTGGATGAAGTAGATGAAGAAAATCCAGCATCACACAGATATGTAGTTGGAAAAGGGAGGAGATTTCAAAAACCATTTCAAATAATTGCATATATTCTTCTTTTATACCAAACTCAACAAGAGCTGTTTTCTTAAGGGATAGTTGCAATGAGGAATCTGACTTAAAGCAACAAATTTTTTGTACTCAGTAATCATGGGATAATGAGAATATAAAATGCAAATAATGTTTTAGTACTGTTATAGAAATCAACTAATAGACTTTAAAAGCACATCACTAAGGCATACGTAAAATTTTTGTCACTAGAACAAAGGTTGGGAACCCCTGGCTTCGTGGTATACAGGAAAGCAAGAAGTTGATGTGAGCTGAAGTAGTTAAGAAGTAGTTCTTCATGGAAGAAGTAGATATTGAGCTGTGATTTATGTCAGTTAGCTAATATTGTTTAATAAACCACCCCTAAACCTCAGATGTGTATCATAATAAACATCCTTGTTTATTCATTACTCAGGGTTGCTTGGCAGTTCTGCAGATCTGAGCTGGTCCCATCCAGGCTCACTTCTGCATCTGAGGAAGGCTGTGGCCATCTAGATAATTTCAATGATCTGGTCTTGGTTGGGCTTCTTTTGAAGTCTGGAGTCATGGCGGGAACCACTGGGCTGACTGGGCTCTGCTCCATTGTCTTGTCCTGTCCATCAGCAGGCTAGCCTGGGCATGTTCTTATGATGAAGGAAGAGGAGCAAGAGGCAGAGTGGAAGACTGCAAGGCTCCTGGAGGCCTAAACTAGCCCCTGACTCATCATTACTTCCACTGTGGTCTATTGGTCAAAGCAAGTCACAACACCAGGCTACATTCAAAGAGTAATGAAATGCTCCCATTACTTGATGTGGGATATGGCAAAGTCACATTGCAAAGAGTGTGGCTATAGAGGGGGTAAAGAATTGGAACTATTTTTGAAACAGTCAGTCTACTACATTATTAAACCAAGTAGCTGACTTGATCATACAAGATTTACAGTCACTTCTAGTCTAGCAAGAATAATATGTTTTCTTGGTTGCACTTAACAAACAGCAGTGCAACATGGGTGAGGAGGTTTTCTATTCTATGGTGAGACCCTTTCAGGTATCTTAGAACAAAATGGGTAGCAATGTGGGGATTCTGAGGCATCATTCGGCATAACCAGAAGGAGGTCCTTGGTTCCGTAACAGTGTTGGACATTGCAAGGAAGTGGGAAGGGGAGCCAGCAGTTGTCTCATACATTGCCACATCTTTGCCACTATTATGGGACAAAGGCTGTGGATTCTTTCGCCTGATGCACTCAATAACCAACTCCTGAGACACTGGGGTTTCAAAGAGAGAAAGAGTTTATTACTAGGCACACAGTAGGAAAACAGATGGCCTATTGGCCCAAAATCTGTCTCTCCAAACTGCAGTAATCCTGATAGTTTTATTAGAGAAAAAGATGGGCAGGGTTTAGGATAATGAGCACAGTGGCCCCAGATGATGTAATTAGAGGTGATCTAATTATTGAGCATGCGCAGAGGGATGACACACTTGGTCATTGGTAACAAAATGGCAGAATATTATAATGAGGTCTAGGTGACTTGTATGTTAAAGTCTAAGCTACTGCACATGTCAGGTGGGCCCATTTGGGTTAGAGCCAGCTCAGTTATCAAGATAACTTTGACTTGGGGTGGGTTGGTTCTGGGCTGACCCAAGACCATTCATTAATAAACATTAGGGGCTGCCTTTAGCGATTACGAGACTCTAAAGTTGAAAAACTGGATAAATGGGTATAAGGGAAGGTTAGCCAAAAGGTTTTTTTGCAATCACAGGGGTAGAAGATAAGGGCTATATAATCTTTATCAGAGATCAAGGCAGCTGTATTACAATTTAGAGATTTAAGGTATTTCCCTCTGTCTACTCCAATACACGAGAAAGCAAAGAAGAATATTATAAAGTGATTCAGTATCAAAATCATCCCTTAAATCCTGATTTTTCCATTACACCACCCCCACTGTAGAACATCTCTCACTGTTTGGAGTTCTGTCTTCTGCCCACTCCTCAGGAAGGAGTGACTATTTCCATGTGAAGCAAAATGCCACAGAAGCAAGAGCACAAGTTCTCAGATTAGAACAGAACTAAAGGAACAAAGATTTTTGTGAGTATGTTTTGGTCATCATCTGAAACACCCACATACAGTGATCATATTGTTCATAGCAAATTTCATTACCCACAGTCCCAGTCATGGATCGCCTCTTCAGAATCTTCTTTGTTTCAGATTTGCTGAGTTATTCAGACTGTTAAAAAGCTGAGTGCCTGTATAAGCCTTAAATCAAATCATCTGTCTAGAATATTTCCTTTGAGGAAAGTTCCTTTTCTCATTATTTCTCTCATCTCCCCACCCCCTCTTTTCTTTTTTTTTTTTTAAGTGAAAAGACTTCAAAGGGAAAATTGCCTTATTTTTTCATCTAATGGTATACTGGAAGGAAAAGGCAGTCTTTTGAAATACATGTCTCTCTGTGAATGCCAGAAAAAAAAATGTGCACAGTTTTTTATTAGCAACTGCCATTAAAAGTCTTTTCAAAAATATTCAGCTGTCTGAAATCAGGGTACACACTAGGGTGATATATTTTGTGAGTGGTATGTCTCAGTGATATAAAACAGCATTTTAGCACTGATATGCAATGAAGAATGGGGGAAAAAAAAAAGCCGGTTAAGAGTAGAAGAGACCATGAGCTGGGAGAGAGAAGAGGGTGAGTGCTCTCATTTGTAGAAGCTGGATGGATTGGAAGAGGGAGGAACTGCCCACAGAAGCAGCAAGCCTATGAATCACGGTTCAGATGAGTCAAGGAGCCGCTGATGAGTCAGCAAGCCACTGCTGCCTCTTCCCATAGATTTTGCTACAGGTGTCTAGAAGTAGATGTGCTTTAAGCTTTTTCGAGAGCCCATCAACTAGGAAACTACGTAACCCCTTCCACCCAGACTATTGCTCCAGCTTTTCCCTCTAGCCACTGCTTTAAAAGGAACACATTATCCTCTCACATACGGTTCCTTAGCCCCTTTGACATTTGTGGACTGGATTAGTCTATGTTGCTGTGGCAAAGAGGAGTGTTTTGTATATTGTAGAATGGAGATTCTGCTCAACAGTATCCTTGGCCTCCTCCCAGTAGACTCTAGCGGCATGCCCATTTCCCTGTTGTGACAACCAAAAATATCTCCCTATATTGCAAGCGTCCTCTGAGAGACAAAATTGCCCCCAGTTGAGAATCAACTACCCTCTGAACGGTAGACTGCTGAGAAAATCACAAATCCCTAGGGAAAATAAACAGGCAGGTGGAAATCATTGCTGCCGTTTTTTTAACCCACCCAGAGGAGGAAAATTACCCCCAATCTCTAGCTAGAAACAGGTAATTCCTTCTATTAAAACCCAAGAATTACAAAAATAAATAAATAAATAAAAAGCAGAGCTTATCCCTTTAAGAACTGTTGTGAGCTCTGTTTCAGCCTTACGATACGAAATAAATGAATAGCAGCCAGCTACAACTGGTCAGTTTTTGGAAAGAGCCTCAATTGCAAAAAAGAAATTTAGGGCGGTAGCTGGTGCCCGCTTTGTACTTTACTTCAGGGGTTAATGTTAAATAGATTCCATGTATGGCTTGCCTTTACAATTATGGGTCAGAGTACCACCTTGTTTGACCTAGGTGCTTAGAGGGACACAGCAGGAGAATGAAGCTTCCTCTTTCAACTTTGCATAGACTAAGGAACTCTCTCCTTTGTGGCCCCATTGTGCTTGGAATACATGTCTACTTCTCGCAGCACCTCTAGGAGTTTACGCCTCCTGCCTCCCTTTCTAAAACAGACTTTCCTTCTACTTAACCTTAATCTCACAGCCAGGGATTATGTCTTATATTACTAGGACAGTGCCTCAAAGCTCTTTCACATTAATTTCTTGGGCCCTTATAAAATCACTGTAGGTAAATTCAAGTGTCTAAAGAGGTGCTAGATTTGTATGAAGTTAATTCCGATAGTAAATACTGCACAGCTGATGTTGTCTCAAATATGCTAGGAATTATATAAATACAGATAACTTACTGTTCTTGGTAGATGTTTGTAAATATACACAAAATAAGTGAAGCAGCTCTGACCTTTATCTATGGCCAGACCTAAAATAATGATATGACATACATATGTAAATTGTTATATTTGTGGCTACATGTATATTGTGAGTTTATTTCATAATTGGTGAGGGTGATTTATGTTTGAGCACTATTCCTTTCTTTGCTCTAATTATTATGCTTTGAAATGATCTACTTATGAATAATAAGATGACAATGCAATGAATAACCATCTTTTTAAGCAAGAAAAGACGGTCTCGTAGCATTAAATAAACGTGCTTTGGTAAAAATCTACATTTATTACCCACATCTGGCATTTGCTGACATCGCACATAAACCCAGAGACATGAAGTATTAGACTACTTGGAAATCTCTGATGCTTTGTTAGAAATCTCAGAAGAAAAGGCTCTAGCAAACCGTAAATATGACAGCTCATTTCAGCAGCTACTGTCAGCTACGACGTGTGTTTCATTAAACACAAGGCACGTGCTGGGATCGGCGGGACTGTCCCTGAATTAATAAGCCAGGCTTCTTTTCATGAGGCTAGCTCCTCCCGGCCGTGCTAATAATGGGCTTCCTTGTTCTACTTCAGATACGGAATGTCAGCACAACAGTTATAATAAGACCTAAGACGTGCAACGGCCTATGTGCATTCAGGTTTTGCAGCAAGCTCTTGGTGTGTTTTAGGATCCGATTATTACATTGAAGCATTTAATGAAATACAGGGTCAGAGGGACCCTGGGGGAGCTCGCTGGACCCTATCCCCCACCTCCATCCCCCTCAGCCCTCTTCCTAGAGACTGAAGAAAGAGTGATACATTCACTTCCAGAATAACCCATGCTTTGAAACTGTGCTTTTTGGAGAATGGGCTTATCATACAATGGCAGAAAAACTCAGTTTGCTATTTGGCTTGTATCTTGTGGTCTGCACTGAATCATAAAGAGTTTTCAGTAGCGGCGGGCCGGTAAATGCATGAATGGTGAGCCCATCCCAGGGCAAGTGGATGTCCAGCCCCACAGCGTGAAATGGAAACAAAAACAAAGACAGTTGCATGAGGAAGAACAAAGGAATGTCATTACTGCAGGGTGCTGAAAATAGATGGTAATTAATATTTTTAAACTTCAAAAAAAAAACAAAAAACAAACAAACAAACAAAAAAGCAGTTCATGGGTGCAGTAGGAGGTGGCAGTAGGGGAGAAGGTGTGGCTTAAAGCCCAAGGGGGCTCCAGAAACGTTGGCTGAGGGAATGGGTGGATATATTACAGGAAACACCTCTGAATCCTGTTTAGAATAAATTCATTACATGAAAAGCCAAGCTAGCAGAGCAAACATCTATATTACAAAAAGATCCTTCGTATCATTCTCTAAGGGTTGTGTTTTCCCCAGGACATTAAAAAAGCTAAAAAGGCTGCAACCAAAGCAGTGCAGCATATTTCCTCCCCTTGCTTCTCTTTTTTATATTTGTTTGGAAATAAGTATATATTACTTGTTTAAAAGGAAAAAAAATAGAAGTTATTTTAAAAATGTCATTCAGTTGACAAAAACTGTACTTTCACAAAAAATGTCCTGAAATAAATGTATTCACAGAGTGGCGTTGCTGGTGTGGAGTCCACTAGGCTTGAGTGTGCACCCTTTGGGTGGGATGAGAAAGCTGAGGTCCAGGAAGGGCCTGGGATGTCCTCAGCGGCATGATAGCTGGCTGGTAGAGGCAGAGCCTAGAACGTCCCTGCACAAAGAGAGTAACCTAAATGAAAATGGTGACAAGGATGGATGCAAAGGAAATGTGGCCATACTATGCTAACCCGAGATATTGGATTCCAGAATATTCCCATTGTTACAAGGTAAATTATGCCACCTGTTCAGCCTCTTTGGCCACCTGGACACAGATACATCCACCTAACACGTATGACACCAAATAGCAAATAATAGTTCTGTCACCATCACCTTCATTAGCACGTACTTGACTTGAATGCCTGAAATAATTATAATTGAGTTTTTCCTGGGGAAAAATTTCAATATTGTGTTCAGTTTTCTGTGTTATGAATGTATGCCAAAGCTGAGTTTGCAGGTGTATTATCTAGTACAAATCAATTCACAGTCACCTCCAGCATCCGTTTCCACGCGGAAGAAAGCAATTAAGGTTTAGAGCAGGTGCTGATTTGATTATTAATGATAAACCCTGCGGAACACATTGAAATGTGTGTGGTATCATTCTGAGAAACATCTCACTTTAAATTGGAAAATGTTTCCTTGCTTTTTTAAGGAGAAAATCACAAACAGTTCAAAGTGCAAATATTTTAATGTAGGCAATACAAATTTCTGGCTCTCTGGAACTTGGTTTCTGCAAGGAATCAATTCTATCAGATGATGGGAATGAGGCAAATGATTGTAAACTGTTCTTAGCCAGCAAATTTTTTTTGGAACATTTTTTTAAATTAATAAAACCAATCAACATACAACACGAACAATCTTAATGTATGAACATTGCATACTTTGTGTGCAATCAGTGCCTCACAATATCATCGCATAATTGTATATTCATCACTATGATTATTTCTCAGAACATTTACATCACTCTGGAAAAAGAAATAAAAAGAAAAAAATCATCGATAGCATACCCCTTACCCCTACCTCTCATTGACCACTAGTATTTCCCTCTACCCAATTTATTTTAACATTTGTTCCCCTGTTATTTATTTATTTTTAATCCATATTTTTAACTCATCTGTCCATGCCATAGATAAAAGGAGCATCAGAACAAGGTTTTCACAGTCACACAGTCACTCTATGAAAACTATATCATTATACATTCATCTTAAAGAAACATGGCTACTAGAACACAGCTCTAAAGTTTCAGGCAGTTCCCTCTGGACTCTCTAATACACCTTAAACTAAACAGGGGTTATCTATATAATGCATAAGAATAACCTCCAGGATAATCTCTTGACTCTATTTGAAATTTCTCAGCCACTGACACTTTGTCTCGTTTCTCTCTTCCCCGTTTCGGGTGAGAAGGTTTTCTCAATCCCTTGATGCTGAGTCCTAGCTCATACTAGGATTTCTGTCCCACATTTCCAGGGAGGTTTACACCCCTGGGAGTCATGTCCCACGTAGAGAGGGTGAGGATAGTGAGTTTGCTTGTTGTGTTGGCTGAAAGAGAGAGAGGCCACATCTGAGCAACAAAAGAGATTCTCTGGGGGTGACTCTTAGGCCTAATTTTAAGTTGGCTTAGCCTATCCTTTGCAAGGATAAGTTTCATGTGAACAAACCCTGAGATTGAGGGCTTGGCCTATTGATTTTGTTGTCCTCACTGCTTGTGAGAATATCAAGCCTCCTCCAAACAGGGAAGTTGAATTTTCCCTCTTTTTCACTATTCCCCCAAGGGGATTTTGCAAATACTTTTTTTTCACTGCTCAAATCTTTCTGGGATTTATCGAGGCATCACTCTGGACAAACCTACAAAATCTCATGCCCTACTCAAGGTTCCATGTACTTATGATGTTCAGTTATATTAGGAGATGCACTAGTCAAAATATAAATTTTGTACCAAATAAGCATTTTTTGCTTCAGTTTCACACACAAGTTAAAGTTTTAAAATATGAATTACCATCTATTTTCAACACCCTGCAATACTGACATTCCTTCGTTCTTCCTCATGCAAAAACATTTTTTAATTTGTACATTTAGTCACTATCATTGTACACTCTAGGCATTCCTAGAATATACCATCTCAGTCTTTATCCTCTATCTTTCCTCCTGATTTCATTTGTGCCCCCAGCTCTCCTCCCTCTATCATTCTCACATTCAGCTTCATTCTGTGTACTAACATTATTGTACTACAGTTGGGTAGTATTGTGCTATCCATTTCTGAATTTTTTTACAATCAGTCCTGTTGCACAATCTGTGTCCCTTCAGCTCCAATTGCCCAATATCTATCTTATTTCTATCTCCTGATGGTCTCCATTCTTAACTGAAATTCTCCGAGTTCATTCATTAATGTTAGTTCATATCAGTGAAACCATACAGTATTTGTCCTTTTGTTTCTGTTAGCCAGAAAATTTTAAAAATTGATATCCATAATAGTATTTAGGACGGTTTGCTAACTACATATTCCAGCCTACCTCTCCCATCCTAAATTCCACTATACATATCTGTATATATACAGGAAAGATACATATTCCTAAAGTATTTAGAAGAACTGAGAAATAAGAAAGATACCTTTGTGAATAAGGAAACATGTGGCATCCCAGAAATGGAGAAAAATCCCAAATTCAGAGAGCAGGGGCCTGCTGTCCAGGGTGGGGGTGGCTCTGTGGTGCCCCAGCTCCAAAGGGGTTCCGGGAACAATGGCATGAGAAGGCGGGGTTCTGCAATGTGGTGGGCAGGGCTGCTCCCCTACAGCCCGGTGAGTGTGGCCACCTGAGAGGTGAGGCTACACCTCAGAAGACAGACCAGAGGCAGGGAACGTGGAAAGCCCAGTCCAGAAACCAGATCTGGGTTAATCCAATGGTTCGACAGCTCATCTGTCTCTTTCTGTCTTCACTAGGATAAACCATATTAGAAAGCATCCACAGACAGATGAGAGAGAATGTCAAATGCAAATCTGAGCCAATAGCCAGAATGACCTGATATTTTAGGAAATATTCAACTTGCCCATTTGGAGAATTCCTGATATTCTCACAAGCAGTGGGGACAACCAAATCAATAAGGTAAACCCTTGATCTTGGGGTTCACATCTATAAAGCTTATTCCTGCAAAGGATAGGCTAAGTCTACTTAAAATTAGGCCTAAGAATCACCTCCAGACAACCTCTTTTGTTGCTCAGATGTGGCCTCTCTCTCTAAGTCAACCTGACAGGTGAACTCACTGTCCCCCCACCCCTTACTTGGGACATGACAATGTGGGACTCCCTGGCAATGTGGGACAGAAATCCCAGGATGAGCCAGGACTGGGCATCATGGGAATGAGAAAGCCTTCTTGACCAAAAGGGGGAAGAGAGAAATGAGACAAAATAAAGTTTCAGTGGCTGAGAGGTTTCAAACAGAGTTAAGAGGTTATTCTGGAGGTTACCCTTATTCATTATATAGATATCCCTTTTCAGTTTATGGTGTACTGGAGTGGCTGGAGGGAAATACCTGAAATTGTTGAGCTGTGGTCCAGTAGCTTTGATTCTTGAAGATGATTGCATAAAATATAGCTTTTATAATGTGACTGTGTGATTGTGAAAAACCTTGTGTCTGATGCTCCTTTTATCCAGGGTATGGAGTAAAAAATATGGATAAAAATAAATAAATAATGGGGGGTGGGGATAAGGGGTAAAATAAATTGTGTAGATTGAAATACTAGTGGTCAACGAGAGTATGGGTTGTATGAGATTTTTCTGTTTTCTGGAGTAATGCAAATGTTCTAAAAATGATCATGGTGATGAACACACAACTATGTGATGATATTGTGAGCCATTGATTGTATACCATGTATGGACTGTATGTGTGTGAAGATTTGTCAATAAAAATATTTTTTATAAAAATAAATAAAGAGGATTTGTTTCATATTGTGAAGAGGGAATTTTAACACAAACCATAATGTAACCAACAAATTGCCTGAGATGTATAAAGCAAGAACTGATAGACGTGTAAAGGAAGAAGAAGTTCACAATCTTAAAGGGATATTTGAACATATTTTCCACTAAAATGGATAGGGAAATTCAGACACATAGAATTTGAATGACAATTCATAAACTTGATATAATATGCATATATTGTGATTACAAAGTAATATATAAATGCAATATAAAATTATATGTGTGTAGATATACTACATATAATTTAAACATACATAGAACATTCCTAAAACTGTTCATATATCAATACAAAGAAAATTTTAACAAATTCTGAAATTCCAAATAAAGCAGAAAATTAGACAGGCCATATTCACACACCATATGCAATAAAATTAACAATAAAGAGATAGAAGCAATAAACAAATTAAAAAACTGTCCAACTGTAATTAGAGACTAAATTCTTTCAAGTTAAAGGGAAAAATAGAAACTACTATTTAGAAATAAACTACAATGAACACAGTATATTATTAAAGCCTATGGCATAGAGGCAAAGCTCATAAATTTTAGAGGATAATTCATTATCCTTTAGTTTACAAAGTCCTGAAAAACCAACGGAAACTGGCTTAAGCAAAGGAAAGAACATGTGGCTTATGTAATTTAAAAATCCAGTGTAACCTTCATGCACAGCTAGTTCAGGGGCTTAATTAGTGTTATCAGTACCTCTTTCCTCGGTGTTGTCTTCATTCTCAAGATAGACTTTCCCCATGGGTATCGAAATGGTGGTCCCTTGCAATGCCAGATTTGCGAGTTTGGTTCAGCAACCTCAAGAGAAAGAGAAACTTTTTGCCAAGAGGTTTAGCAATAGCAACAGTTCAGAGGCTAACTCCACTGTGACATTTTGAACTAGGAGTAGGTCTGTCCTACTCAACACACACATAGTGAGGAGTGTGAGGACAAAATAAAGTCTAATTCAATTAGGAAAGTCAGAAAATAAATAAACTAAGCTTAAAACTCAAAGACTTAAAAAGATAAAGTAAACCCTGAGAAATAAGGCAAAATTAACAAAGCAACATTTCCTTAACTTTTGCAGTGGAATCAATGGACAAAACAAAATCTGGTACTTTGCAAAAGACTAATAAAATAGAAAAATCCTTGGCAAACCTGAGGAAGAACAAGGATGAAAACACAAGCAAAATTAGGATTGAGAAAGAGCAGAAATCAAGACATACAGATTTTTAAAACCATAAGAGTACTATTTGTGACTTCATTCAAAGTAAAATAAAATATTAATGAAAGAGATGATTTTCTGTGAAAAGATAAGTGTATCAAAATTTGGCTAAGGAAGAAGACCCAACATCCTAAAATGTACACACACAGGAAAACTGAAAGATATATTTCTAATAAATGTCACCAGCATCAGACATTTTGATAAGTACACTCAATCAAACTTTCCAGAAGAGTTACCTCCAATAGCATATAAACTATTGTGTACCCTAGAAAGTTATGACATCCTTCCTAAATCATTTTATGAGTTTGGCACGAATCTGGTAGCAAAATTACAAAATTACAAAAATAGCATGGGAAAACAATAGGCAAACACCACATATGAACAAAGGTGCAAAAGTAAAGAGAAATAAATTAACTACAAATTGACTTCAGCAACTAGTAAAAAAGTTCAGCAAGATATATAGATTTCAGATTTACGTATAAGAGTACATAACAATATACAACTAATAGAAAATCACAATAAAGGATTCCCGTATACAGTAGAAACAAAAATTAAAATGTTTAGAAATAGCCTAATAAGAAATTTGCTAGAGCCAAATGTAATAATCTATGCATTTACAGAAAAGGCATATAATTATGATGGGAGAGAGAGTACAAGTCCTTGTACAAGAGAGGAACTTTTCATCGCCTCCTTCCTTCTATCCTTTCTCCCTTAACCTCTAGCACATCTTATTAAAAATAACTGCCTAGCAGCAATATTCACAATTTGCGATGGATGGAAGTGGCCGAAGGGTACATCAACTAATGTACAGAAGGGGAAATTGTGATGTATACATACATTGGAATATTGAACAGCTGTAAGAAGGAATGAAGTTGTAAGGCATGCAAATAGGTGAATGGACCTTGAGAACAGCAAACTGAGTGAAATAAATCAGAAAAGAAGAGGCAAATATTTGACACCTCAACTAAAATGGACTAATCATAATGTGCAAACTCTGAGCATAGGTTATCAGGGGAAGGCTTATTGTACAGTTTTCTAGATTGTAGTCTTACAGCAGTCACATCTATTCCTGAGTTGTAATGGTTATTCCTAAATTCTGAGATGCTGAGAGCTCTTTGTGTATAACCTGGTGGGTCCCTGGAACTTTAGGTGTCTGTGTGACCCCTGAGACTCAGAGCTCAAATTCTGTAGCCATGGAAGTCAGCATTACCCCATACAGCAACTGTTTAAAAAGCTGAAAAGGAGATCAGACTTCAATTAGAGAAATGAATGAAACAGATCTGCTTAGGACTAAGGTAAATCAGAATATAGAGTGAAGGATGATATTGACTGTGTTTTAATACTTCAACTTCTATGTGGGAACCAAATGAAGAGATGTTCATTTGGTGCAAAATTGATCTCTTCTGCAGCACACCAATTTAAGTTGTGTGGCCAGTTTATTCAAATACAATAATTACATTGAAACTTGAATAGGGAGTGAGATCTTGTTGGTTTGTACAGGTGTGTATGATGCCCTGATACATCCCAGAGTAATTTGGGCAGAGAATAAAAATGTATTTGCAAAGTCCCCTTGAGGGACTGAGGGAAAATGTGGAAATATTAAATTTCCCCACCTGGGGAATTCCTGATATTCTCACAAGCACTGGGGACTACCAATTTAATAGGGCAAGCCCTTGATCTTGGGATTTGCACTTATGAAACTTATTCCTGCAAAGGGGAGGCTCGCCTACCTATAATTATGCTTAAGAGTCACCCCCAGAGAACCTCTTTTGTTGCTCAGACATGGTCTCTCTCTCTCTCTAAGCCAACTCGGCAGGCAAATTTAACTGCCCTCCCCACTACTTGGAACATGAC
Organism: Myrmecophaga tridactyla; assembly: GCA_004026745.1. Taxonomy (NCBI): domain Eukaryota; kingdom Metazoa; phylum Chordata; class Mammalia; order Pilosa; family Myrmecophagidae; genus Myrmecophaga; species Myrmecophaga tridactyla. The sequence continues at coordinate 50,805 of PVIY010011074.1, read as the reverse complement.
ACTCAGGGGTGTAAATCTCCCTGGCAATGTGGGACAGAACTCCCAGAGATGAGCCTGGACCCAGCACTATGTGATTGAGAAAGCCTTCTTGACCAAAAGGGGAAAGAGAAATGAAACAAAAAGTTTCAGTGGCTGAGAGATTTCAAACAGTGAACAGGTCATTCTGGAGATTATTCTTACACATTATGTAGATATCCCTTTTTGTTTTCGAATAGTTGGAAGGAAATACCCGAAACCGTTGAACGGCATTCCAGTAGCCTTCATTCTTGAAGATGACTGTATAATGACATAGCTTTTACAACGTGACTGTGTGATTGTGAAAACCTTGTGAATGACACTCCTTTTATCCAGGGTATGCACAGATGAGTAAGAAAATACGTACAAAAATAAAATAAAAAATGGGGCCAGGGAATAAGGAGTATTAGATGTTTTGGATGTTCTTTTTCATTTTCATTCTTATATCTATTTTTTTTTGGAGTAATGAAAATATTCAAAAATTGAATGTGGCGATATATATGCACAATTATTTGATGGTACTGTGAACCATTTATTGTACATTTTGGATGTTTTTACAGCCTGTGAATATATATCAATAAAATTGCATTTAAAAAATAGCTGCCTAGGTTGAAGGCATTAACTCTTCCCTGAGTGGGATGGTCCACAGCCTAAATAATTTGGGAATTAGGAGACCTTCCGATTCCTGATGGCTCCATGTAGGACCTTCTGGCATGTTCCAGCAATGTGCATATTACTTCCCTCTGTATCTAGTGGCTTCATTCCTCCCCAGGAAGTGCAGTCCTTTTTATAAATTTATAGATTTTCCTTTTCCCAGAGTAAGTCTTAATGTGACAAGATTTCTATCTACAGCTTTTTCTGTTTTCCAAGAACTGCATGCCCATTTTGGGGAAAGGAGATATTTCCAAAGCTGCTTACAGGGACTATTGGCCTTCCTTTCTATTCCCTGCCACTTCTTCTCCTGATCACCCTTAGGCTGTTTCTGAAAACTGATGAAGAGGACGCAGGGAAGAAAAAGAAACAGAGAGCAAGAGCGGGGCGGGCTCTTTAGTTCCCACACGGAGTTCTATTTGGAGCAGATTTTGCCACTCGCATTGGGCCACTCAGCTCTGTCCACAGCCACTGGGTACACTCAGTGGGAAGGGAACACATTAAGGGACAACACATGCCAGTCAGCTTCTCAGTGTTACGTCCCATTTGCTGTCCTTCCGTTTCCAAGTTTCATTCTAGAGCGGGTCTTGTCGCCTGCCCTGGTTCTGGGGAAAAAGGAGCTACGGTCTGTTTGCACTTGGGTAAGAATTCCTCAGAAATTTGTGAACAGGTTGGGGATTATGCTTTTTTGGAGACTATGAACCCATTGAAAGAACACTTGTTTATAATGACCACTATGTTTCTGCCACTTTTGTTCTCTATTTTTGCCCCCCACTACCTACTATTCTCCCTTTTCCCCCACAGTTTTCAGGTACTCATCTTATCTGCTTCTCCATGCTTTTCCAGAGCCTGTTGCAATCTTTCCAGGCTCACACTGACACTTCCCTGCCTGCATCTTGTTTTAATTTTTAATTGTAGTTCTCCCTGTTCTTTTCTGCATCTTGGGCTAACTCAGTTCACACCTTCATGAATTGGGCCAATAAAGGTGTGTCTGGCTCATCCATCCTCCTGACCCTTCTGACTCCAGCTCCCAGCCCCACTTCAAGTTCAGCCTTTACTGGGCTCTTGTGAGGTCTGGGGGGTAGACATAGGGGTGGCAAACTCCAATACCCATGGGGTCCAGGCAGATGATAGAAGTGAGTGAATGAGCCAGCTGGCAAACTGGAAAACACATGCTCCAGCTAAAGGGAGCAGCTGCTGCTTCTCAGCTCCCCTGATTGGTGCCAGGTGGAAGTGTGGCCCAGGGCTGCCAGAGCTTTCAATTTTTAAGTAGCCAGAACAATCTTTGTTATCAGAACATCTCTGGCCATTCAAACACTGTGAAATTCTTCAGCTAGAACCAGAAATCTGCAGGAGGTAACACTGGCTGTAGCACAAACTTTTATCTTGTTGAAGATTGTTACTTACCACCTGGGGGAAAGGCACCAAAACAAAACAGAGAGGTGATGAGCATCCTTCAAGAGAGCCAGCCTTTCTCCGAGGATGGGACTCAGCTGAGTGGCTACCTATCCAGCAGTTACTGCATGCCAGGCCCTGCATTATGCACTGCCCATGGAATCCTTATGATAGACACAAGAGTAGGGCTGCCAGATTTAGCATAATGAAATAAAAACAGGAGGCCCCGTGAAATTTGAATTTTTACATGGCACATACTTATACTAAAAATTTGTTTGTTTTTCTGAAATTCAAATTGAACTGAGCATCCTGTCTGGAAACTCTACTTGGGAGTTAAGTAATGTCTTAGCCCCGTTTTACAGTAGAGGCTGGCATTTCTGAGTTGACCAACGTCACCCAGTTAGTAAACAGTGGTGTCAGGATTCAGGATTCAAAGCCACATCTCCTTGATTCCTAAGCCTATGTTTAATCCCTACACTGGTGTTTCTCAAACTGAAGTCCACAAATTTCATGAAGTGAAGGACTAGGGAGTAACCCTCAAACACGTAATTTAGAGTTTGTGTTTTTCTTCTGATGACAATCCTAAACCCTTGCTTACTAATTTTAAAATTAAAAAATTAAATCCTGTTTTGAAAATAATAAATTATAATGAAACACTTATGAGACAGAGTGACAAGAGAGAAAGCCATGAAATTCACAGAGAGCTGAGAAGAACGACAGAGCCACAAGAAAGCCACAGCAGAGAATGCTACAGAACCACAAAGCAGAGAGTCCACCAGTCAGCGATTTTTGGAGATGAAGAAGGAAAACGCTTCCCTGGGAGCTGGAGAGGAAGCTAGCAGATGATGCTGTATTCGCCATGTGCCCTTCCAGATGAAAGAGAAACCCTGACTGTGTTCACCATGTGCCTTCTCACTTGAGAGAGAAACCCTGAACTTCATCGGCCTTCTTGAATCAAGGTATCTTTCCCTGGATGCCTTAGATTGGACATTTCTATAGACTTGTTTTAATTGGGACATTTCCACAGCCTAAAAAGTGTTAACTTGCAATTTATTAAATTTCCCTTTTTAAAAACCATTCCATTTCTGGTATATTGCAGTCTGGCAGCTAGCAAACTAGGACAACTGTCCAAAGTTTTTATTTCTGAAAGTAGCTTCATTTAAAAATACTTATAAAAATTAGAGCTTAGAATATAAGCTTTAACTGTTATATTTAAATTCTGAAATGCTTTGCTCTTTATATAGCCTAGTCGTTCCCTGGAACTTTAAGTATCTGTGTGACACCTGAGACTCAGATTTAGTTCTCCAGCTCTGAAAGTCAGCATAACTCCATACAGCAACTGCTAAAAAAAAAAACCAAAAAACTGAAAAAGATCAAACTCCAATTAAAGATATGATGAAACTTATCTGGTTAAAACTAAGGTAAACCAATATATAAGGTAAAAAAAATATTGTCTGTATTTTAAAGCTTTAAATTTTGTGTGAGGCAAAAAGAAAAATATTTATTTTGTCCAAAAAAAAAACCTTATGAGATAATCTAGGAAGTTTGAGCACTGACTAGCTATTTAATAATATTGAGAAATTAAATGTGATAATGGAATTGTGATTCAGATTTTGGTAAAAAAATAGTCCTTATGTTTTAGAGATGCATGTCAACCTGTGTGTAAATTGATTGATATGATGTCTGGAATTTGCTTCAAAATAATATGCATTATTATAGGGATATAGATGAAGGGTAGAAATAAGCTTGACCATGAATTGATAATTGCTGAATCTGGATGATGGATGTGTTTTCGTTTGCTAACAGCTGCCGGGATGCAATGGAACAGCTCTTATAAAGGGAATTTATTAAGTTACAAATTTACAGTTCTAAGGTCATAAAAATGTCCAAACTAAGGCATCCAGATAAAGACACTTTGATTCAGGGAAGACCAATATCTGTCGCAGGGGAAGGCATGCGGCTGGTGTCTGCTGGTTCTGTTGCTTCCAATTTCTGATGCCAGTGGTTTCCTCTCTAAGCATCTGTGGGCCTTCACTTAGCTCCTCTGGGACACACCTTTGGGTTCTGGCTTGCTTAGCATCCCATGGGAAGGCACATGGCGATGTCCAGGTGTCTATTCTCTCTGTCAGCATGCGAAGCATGTCCAAATGTCTGCATCTCTGCTGGCTCTGGAGCAACTTTGTTTTCCCCAAAATGTCTCCCCGCTTAAAGGACTCCTATAAACTAATGGCAAAAGGACAGAGTCACGTCTGTATCTAATCAAAAGGTCATATCCACTATTGAATGAGTCAATTTCCGTGGAAACAATCTAATCAAAGATTTCAATCCTACAATATTGAATCAGGGTTAAAGGACATGACTTTTCTGGGGAACACAACACTTTCAAACTGGCACAGTATACATACAGGCTGATTATATCACCTATATTTCTGTGCTTTTGTATATGCAGTATTTGAAACTCTTCATTATACAAAGTTTTTAAAACAAGTGATATCCATTTTGTAATGATGATTTGCAACTGAAAGATATTTTCATGGAATAGATTCGTTTCTTAAGTCAGGCTTTATTAAACCTAGGTCTAAGCTGTCTTTGGGATTCTTGAGAATTGTATTTTCTTTGAAAGAGGCACATATAATTTTCAAATCTGAGGCTGTGTTCATTGTTAATTGTGTACAAATGCAACAGAAATTCTTCCAGCATTTTAGGAATATTGAAAATCTATTACTTTGAAGTTAAGAGGGATAAGGCCTCAATGTACAATGCAGTAAATTCCAAGTTTAAGTTCAGTTTTGTTAAAGGTATTTTTTCTGGAAGTATCCACTGGCATAGAATGGCTGGTAATGGGAAATCTCATTACCCAAAAATGCTAGGCACAGTGAGCGTGGCAGTGATGGGCTCTGACTCACATGTAACCTCAGGGGAGGTTGCTGCTACAGAGCTTCCTAAAAAGGCCATGTCCTGCCTCTTCACTGGACAGTAGATGTTGCTGCTGGCTGCCTTCCAAGCACACACCTCATTGTCATCTGCGTGTGTGTTCTGGCTTTCAGAGGCAGGAACAGCTTTGATACTCTAAGAACTTCCCATAACTGGGCATAACAATGGTGAAGGGGGAGAGGAAGAGAGAGGACAAGGAGAAGAAATGTGTGGTATGTAAAAAAGGAAGGTGGAAGTGGGACAGAGAGACAATATGGTAAACAGAGAGACAATATGGTAAATATGGCAGAGTGTGTTAAATTGTCCTTAGGTGGCACTTGGTGGCATTAGTGCTATAGACACAGGGCCCCGAGACACTGATGCCACATTGCCAAGTGACCAGGCTGGGCCTCAGTGTCTATAAATGCAGACTGGTCATATCCACTGAAAGCTGCCTTGTTTGGAGTTCCCAATGACCTCCACTCCACCTCAATATGTCTTACAAATGTTGCCATTTTCTACGAGTAACATGACTCGAAAAATGTACTGTAGAATTTTTGCTTGTCTATGCAAAAACAGCAAACCACACCTGTGCTGGTTTGAAAGGAGATATGCCCCCTAGAAAAGCCATGTTTTAATCAAAATCCCATTTCTTAAAGGTAGAATAATCCCTATTCAATACTGTAAATTTGAAACTGTATCAGACCATCTCCCTGGATGATGTGAGTGGTTGTTAAACTGGATTAGGTAGTGCCATGTCTCCACCCATTTGGGTGGGTCTTGATTGGTTTATTGGAGTCCTATAAACGAGGAAACATTTTGGAGACGGGCGATTTGGAGAGAGCAGAGAATGCTGCAGCACCACGAAGCAGAGAGTCCACGAGCCAGCGACCTTTGGAGATGAAGAAGGAAAATGCCTCTTGGGGAGTTTCATGAAACCAGAAGCCAGGAGAGAAAGCTAGCTGATGACGCTGTGTTCACCATGTGCCCTTCCAGCCAAGAGAGAAGCCCTGACCCGTGTTCCACTTGAGAGGGAAACCCTGAACTTCATCGGCCTTCTTGAACCAAGGTATCTTTCCCGAGATGCCTTAAATTGGACGTTCTATAGGCTTGTTTTAATTGGGACGTTTTCTCAGCCTTAGAACTGTAAACTAGCAACTTATTAAATTCCCCTTTTTAAAAGCCATTCTGTTTCTGGTATACTGCATTCTGGCAGCTAGCAAACTAGAACAACACCAAAAGTGACCTTCCATTCATTACCAATTAGTTTAAACTCCCTGTAAGGAAAAGCATCAAACTTGAAGACTACGAACTATGACTTGAGTTCCACAGGTGAAGGATGGGTTACTGTGCTGCATTTATACCACATAAATATGTAGCCAGGCTGAGATAAATAGGCATGCTTTTTTTTTCTCATGAAACTCTACTCAGTAGATTCACTGGAAATATGATAAATTCGCTGTCCTTGCTATATCCCATAACACAGGTAGAATGCTGTCGGAGAGAATGCAAGGAAATAGTTTTGTATTTATTTAAGTACTTTAAAATATTTAGAGGATGGGGGAGCATAGTGCATTTAAAATTTTGAACAACGTTTAGAAGAAAGATAGAGTTGTTAGCAAGAAGAACATTTCAGTGTTCAAGAAAATTAATCTGCAAATATACTGATGTATTTTATGGATAGGAGAAGAAAAATGAGCTCAGCTGACTAAGGAAAGGAAGTCAGTCACTTGTCAAATAATGCCACATCATCTTATGTCTATGACATGCCTTTTCGTTGTTTTGGCGTTTTGCTTGTTTGTTTGATGCAAAGGACTCTCAATGCTGAATGGAATGATTTTGGGTGGCAAGAATCAGGAAATTGTTGAAGGGACCTGGCTGGAGACTGCCTAGAGTGGACTCAAGATCATGAGATTAGCACATTTCCAGAAGGCATCCTGCAGCACAGTCAGGTTGACCTGACCACTTCGCAATTACCAGCCTCTGTGCCATGGGTGCATTTGTACATGGACCAGAGGCCCTAGACATTCATTCTGTGGCAATACAGAGGGCCACAGACAGGGAGTGAAATATGGATGGGCGTGTCCAAGCAGAAGGAGAGAGGCACCCATTACATTAGCTTCTGGGAAAGTAAATCAAGTAGGAAGGAGCAGCGGGGGGTAGGACTCTAACACAAGTGGGTCTGCTCCACTGTCACAGGAATGGCACCACCATGACTGAGCATGGAGGTTAGCCTCCTCTATCCCTCTCTTTCTTGGCTGTGGGGAGCCTCAAGTTCACAAGCTTGCAGTGACCTTTGGAGAAGGGCAGAATTTACACACTGGGGCAGCTCCTAAGTCGAGATGTTGAGATTGACTCTAACAGAGCTTGAGTTTACCAGGGAATAGAGATGGCACAGTCTTTTAGCTGGAAACTTAGAAGGACTAAAGCAGCCATCCTTTCAAGATTCAAAGAAAAGGGTTTTATTCCCTAATGGAATGGGACTAGATGTTTTCTAGAGCAGCACGTCTCTGCTGGGGTTGGCCTGAGAATTTGCATTACTTGCAAGCTTCCCATTGAAGGCAGGGCTGCTCCTCCATGGACCCCACTTTGAGTAGCAAGAATCTAAAGACTTTTGAAAACAAAGTTCCCTGCTCCAAAGATCAAAATCCAGAATTTTCCCAAGAATGATTTTTGAATCAAAGAGAAGTCAGAGACAATTATAAAGGTAGTTTTCCCTTGGTCATGAGTATGGCCAGGATTGTAATAAACAATGGTTTTTAACTGGTAAGGTTAGGCGCTAATGGGAACAACTTGTGCCAAAATGCTTGATTTCTTTAACATTTGCTCTAATTGTAGTCAGTTTCTAAACATAGTATTTTTATGTCTATACTTCAGTCGTTTAGAAAAGAGTTAAATTCTTTAAAAAAAAATTGTGTGGTGAACAGTAGCTGTTCAGAAAATATTTGTTGAGTAAATAAATAGGTGAAAATGCATCCTCCATTCTGACTTAGCCAAGTTAATAACAGATACTTCTTTTCAAGAAGAAATGCCATAACTCAAGTGATCATTTCTGTCTGGTGGCAGCTAGAGGGAACATTCCTGGGCTGGAAATACAGACTCATTGATGTCATTACCCTATTCAAGTTTACTTCCCTGGATTTAGTGAATTTTTGACTCATGCATATACACACACTGTTGCCTTGTTTCAAGTGCAAGCAGAAGTCACAAGGACACGTTGCTACTGGGTAGCAATGATGTGGTTTTTCAGTTTCCCAAATTGTACCTGCCTATAGAAGCAAGGTGTGGGGGCCAGAAAAGAACTATGACTTGGAAATTGGTGTTTATCAGAAGGTTCTAAACAATATCTGCCCAGTTAAGGGAATTCATTCTTAGATACTGTGCCAGTTTGAATATGTGGTGGAAACAAGAAATGAAGTGAGCCTGGGTAGCAATTTAGTCCTTGCTTCAGATATTTCTAAAGCCCAGCTGCATCCTTTCCTATCCTGTGGGTTAGTTGCTCACTGTTGGATTCTGTAGGGCAAAACATTCTCGGTTTTTTCAAAGCATATTCAATTGTGTCTCTGTCACTTGCAATGAAGACAATCAAAAGGAATATGAGACACTGCTTTCCTAGATCATGCCAATCTGGGATCTAAAATGGGAAGATACTAACAACAACAAAATACAGGCAATAGAATATCATACTGTACAGGGGGTAAAGAGCAATGCATTTGGAGTGACTCATAGTCACAGATTTGCCAGGTACTAATGGTAAGATCTCCGACAAGTTACTTTCCCTAAATTTTCACTTCCTCGCCTATAATGACATTTGAAATGTGATATAGCAGAGTAGTTAAAGGCTTAGGATTTGGACTCTGACAATGATTCACTCATTCATTCAATAAATATTTATTGAATCCCTCCTTTGAGTCAGGTACTGTGATGGGCAGCAGTTAAATTGTGGTTATAAAGAAGCAGGTTTCCAGCCCTCATCACACTTGTAATCTGGTAGGGTCGACAGATGATACCGAATAATCACAACTAGCTATGTGACTTTGGGAAATGATGATAATATCCAGCACTTAGGCTAGTGCCAATGGTGTGCCAAATTTTTTCTTTGTGCTTTACATGAATAAGCTCATTTAACCGCCACAACAATGCAATGAGGTACAAATCATAATTATTCCCATCTTACAGATAACAAGGAAAAGTAACATGCCCAGCCTCATATAAGCTTGTAGGTTGTGCAGTCAATTTCAAACCAAAATCCATCCTCTTAAGTGCTATATAAAATCTCTCAGCCTTAGTTTCTTTATCTGTGGTTTAGTTTCCTAGCTTGATCAGAGCAATTACCATGAAATGGGTTAAGTTAAACAACAGGAATTTATTCACTCACTATTTTGAGGCCAGGGAAATGTCCAAATCAGAACTTCATCAAGATGATGCTTTCTTCCCCAAGACTGGCTGCTGGTGATCCTTGGTTCCTCTGTTACATGCGCAAAGCACGTGGTGGTGTCTCCTGGTCTCTCCCTTCTCTTCTGGGTCTCACTGATTTCAACTTCTTGCTTCTGTGGCTTTCGAGCTCTTTGTCTGAATTTCATTCTCTCATCGAATTCTCCAATACTAGGACTATGATCTGAATGAGGTGGATCACACCCTAACTGAAGAAGCCTCATCAAGAAGTCCTAATTAGTTCATGCCCATAGGAATGGATTAAATTTAAGAATATATTTCTCTAGAGTACATACAGCTTCAAACCACCACAATCTGTAAAATAAAAAACCAACCTAAATCATAGGACTGTTGGGAAATTTAAGTGAGGTAGTATATGTTAAGGATTTAGCACAGCACCTTTCTTGTCCTAAGCACTCATAAATAGAGTCTATGATTATTTCTCTAACTTTTGCCCTGGGTGCCTCTCCCATATAATTCTTAGGGTCTTTATGGAATGCCTTCTCAGCCTATACGTTCCATTGCCTCTTATCTACCTAGGAAGCAGTGAGAAGGTGTTTAGTTCCTCCTTGGGGCTGTGTCAAGCTGCAGCCTCCTGCCAGGATCAAAGGTCTTTGCCTTTGGAACTTGGGCTGCTATTGGACCCCTCCCTACTGACCCCTCCACCCTGTTACCTCCTCCCTGTATTCTCTATGTCCCTGAATATAAAAGCCATGCTGGGGGCCCTCCTGAATAGTGGATAAATTCCTCTTTCTCCATTGGATTACACCTTATCACATAGAACTAAAGAAGTGTGGGCTTGGTCTAAAATCTTACATGATTTTTAGGAGAAACAGCTCTTTCAGTTTTATTCTCTACCTCCTCTCTACAGTATAAGCACGAGACTCCAAAGCAATCTCTTCTCTCTAAGTCGCTCATATCCACATAACTCTGTATTTCCCTGACCTGAATCTGCTACTTCCCCACTACCCCTCAACCTCTACCCCAAGTCCCCAAAACTCCTGAAATTTTGACTCTGCCCTCAGGAACTCTATGTTTGCCATCAGAAAAAAAATCATTATATCCTCAGCTTTCCTCTTCCATTCACCTTCTCGCTCAAACTGAAAGCCAATGCTTCCTGTAGATACTGCTTGCCCTGCAGCCCTCTCAAGAGGTGGCTGTCTTCTCCTCCCTTTTCTCCCTGCTCCCCAAATCTCCCTTTTTGCTCCTGGTTGCTATTTGCAAACTCTGAATTTTCCTTCCTCCTCCCTAAAGATCCTGAGCTTTGAAACTCATATCACAGACTATACTGCCCACTGGCCCTGTTTGTTAAATGAAGATTTTAATTCCAGGATCATTTCCACTGTCTCTGACAAGCTGCTGTCATATTTTCTGATGATTTCAATATACATTTTGTGCCATTTTGAAATTATTATGTACCCCAGAAAAGCTATGTCTTAATCTGGATCCAATCTTGTCGGGGCAGCTGTTTCTTTTAATCCTGATTCAATATTGTAGGGAAGAAAGTTTTGATTAGATTATCTCCACAAAGATGTGGCACCCCCAATTGTGGGTGTGACCTTTTGATTAGATGGAGATGTGACTCCACCCATTCCAGGTGGGTCTCAGTTAGTCCTTTAAAAGAACAAATATTTTGGAGAGAGCTCAGAAACAACAGAGACACCAGCCGATGCAGATGCTTGGAGAACAATTGCTTCAGTGCTGACAGAGCATCCCATGAGATGCTAAGCAAGCCAGATCCTAGGATTGTGTCCCAGAGTAGCTAAGTGAAGGCCTACAGATGCTTAGAGAGCAAACCTATGGTATCAGAAGCTGGCAACAGAACCAGGAACAAGGACCAGCAGCTGCCAGCCACATGCCTTCCCAGTCTTTCTTGAGTGATGGTAACCTCTTTTTGGTGCCTTAATTTGGACGTTTTCACATTCTTATAACTGTAAACTTGTAACTATTAAATTCCGTTTTTAAAAGCCTCTCCACTTCTGGTATTTTGTCTTCTGGAACCTTAACAAACTAATACACATTTGGTGGTCATTTCAATGGCTGCTCTTTCTGTTCCTTGACTTTTTCCCCTTCAACGTTCTTGTTCTCTGTCCTATCTCAGCTACCCATACCCTTTGCCATACCCTCAACCCATAACTGCCAACTTTCAGAATCTCAGTTTTAGGCATTCCGTTCTCTAAACCTCACCCCCTCCTTTGACCATCATTGTTATTACTTCCTTGCAAACACCCAACCATGGTAAAATTCAATTCATTACACTCACATGCAGTTAAGTGTGGCTGGAGAAAACCTCATCCCATGTTGGCTGGGCTCACTTTAAGTTTGCTGGCTCCAGCCTTGCCTCATTGTGGTCTATTCTCAACCCAGCAGCTAGAGTTATCCCTAAAAAATATATATATGTGCAATCACATTACCCATTTCTCCACAACCTCCTAGAAGCTTCCATTTCACCTAAAGTCAGTGCCGATTTTTACCACCATCACCCCGTCCCAGCTCATCTGCTCCGCTCGCTGAGCTCCAGCGCCAAAACCTCTTGCTATTCTCTGCATCCTACATGCATTTTTCAGGCTTTCCCACTTAGGCCTGCAACAATCTCTCCTCGAAGGTATGTGCCTTGCTCCCTCACTTCCTTCAGGTCTCCCTTTTCCTTTCTGCCAACTTCAATTTTCTCCTTAGCATTTGTCCCTCTCTGACAGTCTACATATTTACCTGACTCCTTTTTATTGACTATCCCCTGTCCCCTCCCCACCTCCCCAGAAAGTGAGCTCCACGAGGACAAGTACTTCATTTTGTTCACTGCTGTAAGACCAGTTCTGAGAAGCAGCTGGTGCTGAGTAAACAGTTGTTGAGTGAATGAGTGAGAGATTGAAGTGGGCTAATTATGCCTTCCAGGCAGGCTTTTCCCACTTGCAGGGAGCATAGTTTAGGCTCAAGCTGGAAACTACTCTTTGAATAACCACTCCCTCTCACCCCCACCCCTCCACCCCCCACCCTCCACTGTTTCTAATGTAAACAAACAAAGCAAGCAAATAGTGAAAAAGAGGGAGTCAGTGACCTGGGGAAAGCATTTTTTTTCAAATTCATTTTTCTCAGAGTATAATGGAATAGAAATATGGGCGCATTTTAGGAGACAAAAGAAACGTATTCACATACAGAAACCACTATTTTATTTTCAAGATAAATGATTACTTTTATGTTTTAAAGGTTTTAAAACCTTGTCATCATTTTATTTCCTTGGCTATGTTTGCTCAGTTTTTGTGCTGCTTAATGTCCCCACACCTCGCCTAATGGGCTGAGAGGCGTCTGTGTCTTCCTAGAGTTTCCAGTGTGTTTATGTCAAACGTGGAGTCTTTCCCTTGTGTCTCTGTAAAAAATCTTCATCTACAAAAAAGTCAAGAACAGAAAATTGCTGAAATAAATACAACCAGAATGAGTGATTTTTTTTTTTCATTATAATTCCTGGAACACTTATTGTCCCTTTCCTTCCCCATTCCCCTCTGTCCCAATAACTATTTCCCCTGGATATAGAAATTTGCCTTCACAGATGTCCTAGTTAAATTTACTCATAAATATACATCTGTTAACTTGGGGAATCTGTTGGGGAAAGGACATCTGTGCTGTGGGGGAAAAATTTTTTTTTCCAAATCTTTTCCCGGAGGGGGCAAAACTCCTGATAAACATTTCATGGAAATTATCTTTGCTTTGGTAAGAGATGATGCTATTTTCCTCTTTCTGTAATGTCAAAAATAGCCTAAAAAGTGGCTTTTCCCAAGGAACAGAAACCTTTACATTGGGATTTGTCATGAATCGAATTCAAATGCTCTGAAACTGCAGCTGTGCATCACAATTGCTTGCGATGCATATTTACAATAACACAGATTATCAAGTTCCACTGCTTCCTTAGAAACAGCAGCTCTGGGTTCAGAATGGACTAATCCGCCATTACAGTGGTCTCCAAAACGAGGAACAGGCCCACTGGGGAAGTTCCAGAAAATCCACTACAGTGTGAGGGCAAAGAGTATAATTTCTATTTTTATATATTTCATCTCATCTTAAAAATACTATTTATTATTTACATATAATAAATGATACATAGCATGTTTAAAGTTACACACATGCGTATTCATTTAAAATATACCTAATGCTATTTATTTTATGTGTATAAAATACACACCAAAAGAACACCTAGGGCAATATATAAGATTCCACAAGGGTTCCATGCACTAGAGTAACTTTCCAGAAAACTACAACCCTCAGATGGGTCTCTGGTACAGATAACTCCTGAAACCTAGCCCAGCCTCTCCAGAACATCGGATAGTTCCATCTCCCTACCCCATATTAGTGACAGACCCATCCAATATCAAAAAGTTAAAATTTCCATAGCCCAAACACCCCTAAAGGGAGGGATGGAAAAATCAAAGATGATGGGGGAATTATACATAGAAGATAGACTTAACAAATGAATATGAATACTGAATCATTAAATTGATATCTCTTGTAGTTTCCAGTATTTTAGAGCAGCTAGAAGTAAAAACCTAAAATTGTGAAACTGCAACCCATGTCAAAGTCTGAAATATGTTCTACAACTAATTGTGGTGCTGTGTTTTGAAATTTATAGCTTTTCTGTACATATGTTATTTTTCACACAAAAAAAGAAAGAAAAAAAGTCAATTGTAATGATAAAAAAGTATTTAAGCCCTCTAGCCTCTTATATTCTGGAACAGCTAGAAGGAAAAATATGAGAGGAACATATGGTAGCCCATGACAAACTCTGGGATCTGTCCTGTAACCACTTGTTGAAGAGTGCTTTGAAAAGTATTGCTTTTTTATTTCTGTGCTTTATAAATATATTATACTATACAATAAAAAAAGTTAAAAAAATAAAAAGATAAATCCTTAAAAAAAATACACACCAGCCTATATAATTGATAAATAAATAGACACTCATATTTTGGGGGTTATGCTCAAAAGCTTTTGGAGGGGGGCCAAGATGGGGGCTTAGCAAGGTGTGGGATTTAGTTCACTCTCCAGATCAGCCAATAAATAGTCAGGAACAGTACAGAACAACTGCTGGGGCCACGTCAGTGACTGGACACACAGCGTACCCCAGTCTGGACCAGCTGGACCGGCTGTGAGCCCCCCCAAGAACCGTGAGTTCCCCAAGCTGTGGTGGCCAGTGCCCCTCCCCCACAGGCTGCTTCCCAGAGGGGAAAGAAAAGAGAGTTTACCAGCAGCAGGGGCTGAGTGCAACCAAACTCCAATTGTGGACTTAATTCGCAAATTCTGACTACTAAAAATAGGCCCCCAGCTCAGCTGAACCTCAAGTAAAAGTGGAGGTCACTGGTTTTTGCACCGGTGCAGAGGGGGCAGGGCTGTCAGAAAACAAACAAACAAAAAACAGAGGTTCTTTTGGATCTGAAAAGGTCTGGGCCCTGCAGGAAAGGAGGGGATACATAGGACCTGGAGATACACAGAGCAACATACCAACTTAAGCTCTTGATTGGCAAACCCGAGGAATGGGGGTCCTGCACTGAAAAGGTGTTTTCTCTTTTGTATTGGTGGCTGTGTTTCTATGACTTGACTGCTCTTTGGATACAGCTGCAAGGCTTCTCAGGCTCCACTGCCCCAGGCATAGGCAGAATTAAGCTTGTTTGAGTATTTGGAGCCTGAGGGGTGGGGCCTAGCTCAGGTGAAATCCCTCCCTCAAGGAGTTCAGACCCCAGGTTCTGGAAAAGTGAAGTGATTAAAACTAGCCTACAACCTTTCCTCTGTCTCCACCATGCCCCCAGCAGGGAGAGCCTGATGAAGTTAAAGGTATCACATCACCTTATGCTGGTGGGAACCACAGGCAGACAAGCACCACATAACTGGGCAGGATAGGAAAAACAGAGAGCCCAGAGGCTTCAAAGGAAAGCCTTTCAATCTGTTGGGTCTCACCCTCAGGGAAAACGGATGCAGGTGACTCTTTCCTCCTGATAGGAGGCCAGTTTGGTCTGGGAAAATCTGGCTAGGGTCTCTAATACCTAAGTAGACCCTCATAAGGTGGGGGCAAAAAGGCACCATACAGGCAGGGACAAGAACTGAAAAATTCTGATCAGTTATACAAAACCTAAGCTAGAGGTCCAGAATAAGCTGAACTGAATGTCAAAGAACATATAAACAACAAAGTCATCCAGCAAGACAATTCTAGGTAAAAGAAGTGAAAACAATCTCCAGAACAAACTAATTAAGGTAATTAAATGCCTAGATGCCAGCAAAAAATAATGAATCATACTAGGAAAACTGAAGATATGGCCCAGTCAAAGGAATAAACCAACAATTCAAATGAGATACAGGAGTTGAAACAATTAATTCAGAATGTTCGAACAGACATGGAGAACCTCATTAAAAATCAAATCAATGAATTGAGGAAGGATATAAAGAAGGCAAGGAATGAACAAAAAGAAGAAATCGAAAGTCAGAAAAAACAAATCACAGAATTTATGGGAATGAAAGGCACAGTAGAAGAGATGAATAAAACAATGGAAACCTACAATGTCAGATTTCAGGAGGCAGAAGATAGGATTAGTGAACTGGAGGACAGGTCATCTGAAATCCAGCAAGTAAAAGAAAATATAGGGAAAAGAATGGAAAAATATGAACAGGGACTCAGGGAATTGAATGACAACATGAAGCACATGAATATGTGTTGTAGGTGTCCCAGGAGGAGAAGAGAAGGGAAAAGGAGGAGAAAAACTAATGGAGGAAATTATCACTGAAAATTTCCCAACTCTTATGAAAGACTTAAAATTACAGATCGTAGGAGTGCAGCATACCCTAAACGGAATAGATCCAAATAGACGTACTCCAAGACACTTACTAATCAGAATGTCAGATGTCAAAGAGAAAGAGAGAATCTTGAAAGCAGCAAGAGAAAAGCAATCCATCACATACAAGGGAAGCCCAATGAGGCTATGTGTAAACTTCAGAGCAAAAATCATGGAGGCGAGAAGACAGTGGGATGATATATTTAAATTACTAAATGAGAGAAACTGCCAACCAAGAATTCTATACTAGCAAAATTGTCCTTCAAAACTGAGGAAGAAATTAAAACATCTTCAGACAAAAAATCACTGAGAGAGTTTGTGAACAAGAGACTGGCTCTGCAAGAAATACTAAAGGGAGCACTAGATACAGGTACGAAAAGACAGGAGAGAGAGGTGTGGAGAAGAGTGTAGAAATGAAGACTATCAGTAAAAGTAAAAAGAAGGAACATTAGATATTATGTAGAAAATCCAAAAGGTAAAATGGTAGAAGAAAGTACTGCCCATACAGTAATAACACTAAATGTTAATAGATTAAACTCCCCAATCAAAAGACATACACTGGCAGAATGGATTAAAAAACAGAACCTATCTATATGCTGTCTACAGGAAATGCATGTTAGACCCAAGGATAAACATAGATTGAAAGTGAAAGGTTGGGAAAAGATATCTCATGCAAATTACAATCAGAAAAGAGCAGGAGTAGCTATACTAATATCCAACAAATTAGACTTCAAATGTAAAACAGTTAAAAGAGACAAAGAAGGACACTATGTATTAATAATAGGAACAATTCAACAGGAAGACATAACAATTGTAAGTATTTATGCACCAGCCACAATGCTCCAAAATAGATGAGGCGAACACTGAAAAGAGAAATAGGCACATCTATCATAATAGTTGGAAACTTCAATTCCCCACTTTTATCAATGGACAGAATATCTAGACAGAGGATCAAAAAAGAAACAGAGAATTTGAATAATACAATAAATGAGCTAGACTTAAGAGACAGTTATAGAATATTACACCCACAACAGCAGGATATACCTTTTTATCAAGGGCTCATGGATCATTCTCAAGAATAGACCATATGCTGGGTCGCAAAGCAAGTCTCAAGGGATTGAGAAAATCTTCTTGACCAAAGGGGGAAGAGAGAAATGAGACAAAATAAAGTGTCAATGGCTGAGAGATTCCAAACAGAGTGGAGAGGTTATCCTGGAGGTTATTCTTACACATTAAATAGATATCACCTTTTTAGTTAAGGTGTAACAGAGAGGCTGGGGGGAACTGTCTGAAAATATAGAGCTGTGTTCCAGTAGCTATGTTTCTTGAAGATTGTATGATGATATAGCTTTTGCAGTGTGACTATGTGATTGTGAAAACCTTGTGTCTGATGCTTCTTTTATCTACGTTATGGACAGATGAGCACAACATATGGATTAAAAATAAATAAATAATAGGGGGAACAAATGTTAAAATAAATTTAGTAGATTGAAATGCTAGTGATCAATGAAAGGAAGGGGGTAAGGAGTATGGTATGTATGATTTTTTTTCTGTTTTCTTTTTATTTCTTTTTCTGAATTGATGCACATGTTCTAAGAAATTATCATGATGATAAATATACAACTCTGTGATGAAAAAAATTATTTCTCTTTTCTTTCTTTGCTTTGTATATATGTTATATTTTACAATTAAAAAGTTTTTTTTAAATGAAAGAAAAAAGCTTTTGTGCACAGGTGTATGACTGACTGTTCTGAATGCCATGGACATAGCTTCTCAAAGGCCTCCTGCCTCTGTCTGGCCCACATCCATCCTTGTTCCCTACACGTGTAGCCAGAGTCATATAATCATGTAACCTACTTCTGGGGCTTCCCAGTGCCTTCAGGAATGGCCTACCTCTTCACTTCACCTTAGGTCTGTAGAGCTGACTTCCTGCCCACCTCTCCAACCTCCTTTCTCTCCAGTATACTCATTCCACTAATATAGGACTCACCTGGCTCCCTGAATACCTGGCTACCTTTTTCAGGTCTTTATAAACATGTTCCCTCTAGCTGGCATGCTCCCTCCTTTCCAATTGTACCTGGCTAAACTCTACTTAACTTTTAGTCCTCATTTTAGGTGTTATTGTCTTGGAATGCCAAAGACAGAGATACCTATGTGCTCCCATAGCCACTGATACTGCCCCCATAAGTAGCTGTCATACTGCACAGTACCTGCCTGTTTATCCTACTACAGAGTAGGCTCTTTGAGGGCAGGTTAGATACTTCGTATATAAAACTATTCCACTGTTACTTTGCTAAACAATAAAAGTGGATCCTCTAAAGATGTTTACTCCTCCTCCCCCAACTGCTGTGGTCCCATAAGAAGAAAAGGGAATTCACAGTTTCCATATTTCCATATGCACAAGTCCATGAGTTTAAGCTGTGTCACTGAGAGAGAAAATGGAGTGATGTATGAATGAGTCTCTTGTCTAGGCCACAAACTCCCATGAAAGGACCTTTGGGGAGGAATTAAAGAGAGAAGAGGAGCTGTGGAAGATCCATTTTAATCTATTTGCAAGTGGATATTAGAGTAAAATCTGTTTTCACTCCAACTTTAAATACTGAGTAGAAGTTATCATTACTTTGTGACACTGTATTGTATGCACTATTCACTACAGAGCCTTTAATATACAGAGGCCATTTTTAAAGATGGACAATAGCATCACTTCCATACCAACATCTACTTAGAAGAACACAGGCAGATGGCCTTCGTGTTCAGCCAAGATGGCGGCATTGTCATAAATTTCTAGTTTAAATGGGAGAACTGGAGGAGAGGTTTTCAAGGGACACATATGCATGCACATGCACACACGCTCACTTCATGCATCCAGTCCAGCTAATCCTAGAATGCCCTTCTTTCTTATCTGTCCTTCCTAATATCCCAAGATTTTCTGAAATGAGATATATAAATGAGAACAAGCCCAAAATTCCCCTAAATATCCTCATGGGTACTTTGAAACAACTCCAGTCCAATCCATGACTGTAGCCCTGCATCCAACTCTGTCACTGCTTGAGGGAGAGGTTCTGGAAGCTCCATATCACTAAGTGACATGTTTGCAGCCATGGTGTTAAAGCTGAATGTCCACACCTACTCAAGACATCATTCTTGCTGAATTAATCACCACTGTAAGTCCAAGTACAGAATCCCTCCAGCCTTCATCACCAGAACTCTCAGCCCCATACTGTTCTCCATTCCAAAACAAAACTCCATCCCAATGCTTCCTTCCAAACCCTTCCATGTGCCTCCTGAAGACTGGGAAACCCCACTATAGCCTCACCATATCGCTGAATTTGCTCTTCAGCTCTTTTCTTCTCTGAAACCACAGTGCCCCCTAGGGACTCTGTAGACTCCACTTTCTTTGGTGACCAACCCAAGTGAAGGTTTCCTCCCTCTTGCTCTGGTCACCACAGAGTAGGAGGGAGAGCTGATAATATCCCTTTTGATCTTCCAGACCATTGCTCATTGTATTGGCCTGGTGTCTCAGCAGCAAACAACAGAAAGAGGTGACACTTGTAATCCAGGCTCTCTAGGGGCCCCTAGGGTGCCTCCCTTCTTTGAGAAGAATTGTCTAGGTAGCAAAAATGAATCAAGGCCTTTGAAATGAGTCCTTACATGTAACAGCAAAGGATGTCATTCTCACTTCTACCCCTCTAGTTCTAAGATGTATTCTGGCTCTAGGAGAAACAGAACTATAAATATGGAATGAGCAGATTTCCTAGTTTGAGTCTGTTCTACCAAAAAATCAGCAGCATCCTCTTTCATGCAAACATGATTCTGTCCTTCAACCAGTCAAACCTGAACTCCTGACTCCTTCCTCTACCCTAATCCCAGATATGTTCATGTCTTAATATTTGCCATATCAATAAACAGTCCATCTATCTGTCTGGTTACTCAAGCCGGAAACCCTGATCTCATTCTGAGCATCTCACTTTCCTTCACTCCCCACATTTAATTAATAGGTAAGTTACAATCTGTTTTGGTTGTTAATGCTGCAGGAAATGTAATATACAAGAAATGGGCTGGCTTTTATGAAGGGAATGTATTAAGTTGCAAGTTTGCAGTTCTAAGGCCATAAAAATGTCCAACTGAGGCATCCAGTGAAAGATACCTTGATTCAAGGAAGACCTATCTGAGAAGGCACATGGTTGGAGTCTGCTGGTTCTTTGACTTGTGTTCAAACAGCTTCCCTGGGGGAATTTTCTTTCTGTATCTCCAATGGTCTCCGTGGGCTCTGCTTCCTGTCCAGCTTCTGCTGGCTCTCTCAGCCCCTGGCGTCTCCGACTCCTCAGGCTTCTGCATTTCCAAACATCTCTATCTCTGTAAGCTCTGAAGCAACTGTGTCTCCAAAATGTTTCCTCTTTTAAAGGACTCCAGTGAACTAATCAAGACCACCTTGAATGGGTGGAGTCCCATCTCCATCTAATCAAAGAGTCACACACAATTGGACATGTCACATCTCCATGGCCATAATCCAGCAAAGTATCCACCCCACAATATTGAATCAGGATTTAAAAAAACATGGCAGCCCCCATAAGACTGGATCAGGAAAATGGACATGGCTTTTCTGGAGTCCATACAGTTTTAAAATATCTCACAAATGCTGTCTCTTCTTACCCCCACTGCCACCCTAGCCAAGAAATCATTTTTCCTTGTATCACTGTAATCACCTCCTCTTAAATCTCCATATTGTTATTATTGTTATTTTTAATTTTTCATCTCCATCCAATTTGTTTCCCTGTGCAGCTAGAGAAATCTTTTTTTAAAAAGTTTTTTTTTTTAAGATGTAACTTTGATGCTGAAAATTCTTCAAAGGCTCCCCATTTGCATTTTGAAGAAAGTCCAAATTCCTACAAGAACATGTTTATCTCTCCCACCTCAAATCTTGTCAGTATCTTCCAAGCCCAGAAAGTTGCATCAACACTGACCTTCTTTTAGTTCCTAAATCAGGGGGAAGGAAGTACTTTCTCCCCTCAGGGTCTCCTCACCAATTGATCCCTTTTCCTGGAACTCCCTTGCTATTTGAGGCACCATGCCCCACCCCTTCAGGTCTTACTTAGGTTCAAATTCCTCAGAGAGGAGCTAAGTACATGGGCCATTATTCTCTATTACTCCACCCTACTTTTTTTCCTTTAGAAGAATCAACACATTTTGTAATTATATATTTCTTAAATTACGTGTTCATTTCTTGTCTCTCTACTGGAACGAAAGTTCCCTGAGGTCGGGAGGCCTTGTTTTGCTTTGCTCTACACTGTTTTGATTACCAAAATCCAGTGCCTAGCACATAAGAAAGGATAGACATTTGTTAAATCCATTGATGAATATATTTGGTAATTAAATTAGCACTTATTAGACACATATTACACAGTCCAAAATGTTGAAATTCATTCAAAAAATATTCTTGGAAGATCTACCATGAGCCAGATAGTGCTAGACACTTTATTAGACATTGAAGATGCAAGATGGCCAATGTCAAGGTCCCTGTCCTCAAAGAGTTTACAACCTAATCTAGAAATATTGGCAAATAGTGCTATGTGTCACTGGCACCTAAGAGGGAGAGCTCAGGTTTCTAAAGAGCCCTGGGGGCTTGGAGAAGGCATCCTGGAAGAAGGGATGTCCAACATGCATGTTCTTAGACAGGACAGGCTACATAATTTGCAGGACTCAATACAAAGTGAAAATACAGGAACTCTTGTTAAAAAATTACCAAGAGTTTCAAGATGAGATGGCAGAGCATTAAACCAAGTATGAGGCCTTTCTGACTACAGGGACCTATGCCCCTGCCCACATTGTACACCTATGAAATGGGTACTGGTCTCCTGGTTGTTGAGATGTGGATAAGGGCACATGGAGAAACAGAATTCAGGCCATCACCCCAACCAAGGATTTTAAAGTTATAATGATCCTCATTCATCCTCCTGAAGATAGAAAATACATTATTTTCTCTGTTTAGAGTAGATTTTTGAGGTTGAGAGAGATGAAATGCCCAGTGACTAAGAAAAATCAGTAATGTTGGATTCTTAGAGCCTAAGTTTCCCATTATCATGCTTCTACCAGGCCAAAATGTTTCTCAGGGGAAGAACAAATGGTTCTCTGCTTCCTGTGCATACCAGAGAATTTGTAGAGGAAGCAAATCAAAGCCAGTGAATCCTA
Organism: Myrmecophaga tridactyla; assembly: GCA_004026745.1. Lineage (NCBI taxonomy): Eukaryota > Metazoa > Chordata > Mammalia > Pilosa > Myrmecophagidae > Myrmecophaga > Myrmecophaga tridactyla. The sequence goes on along the minus strand of PVIY010011074.1, from coordinate 28,402 downwards.
GAACAGCCTAAATATTATCTGCTGGACTACCTAGGTGAACAAGCACCTGGGCGCTGCATATGCAGTAGCTGTCACAAGAAATTCCCCAGAATTTGCTGCCAGCATAATAGTGACCCTCACAGGTGATGGAAGAAATCAGGTGATAAGAGGTTACCTGATTGCCTTTTCCAGATGTAAAAAGTCTTTTAAAGATTCAAAGGAGTATGTCTTTAATGGTGGATCTCAGATCTTTGCAGGTTGGTGGGAAACATATCTGGGATACAAGAAGTGTTCAAGCACACCCAAATCATACCACAGAGGCAACCTCCCATTGCTCATATTCAAAGGTATGTCCTGCCTTCTGGAGAGAGAGTCAGTCTGTCTCTGGGGAAGACTTGCCTGGGACATGTGGACATGCCCAGGGTCGGCTGGTTAAGACCAGCCAGTGTGAATGAAACAAGCCAGAACACAACACTAGAACAACTGGGCTGGAGCTTGACTGGGGACTGCAGAGCAGATTAGGCAATCCCTTCCTCTTTGGGAACAGTGTAAGATTCTCAAAGGAAAAGCAACTGCAAGCATGGTGGCTGTGACTCTGGCAGATGGTGTATTTTTGTCTGGATACTGTAGGATGCTTTAGGCTTTCATGGTGGATGAGAATAGCCTGTGGCTTTGGTTTGATTTGATGGGGCATAAGGGTTTTGAGCTTCAGGTATGTGTGAGTATATGTTTAAAGTTACGGTCACACCCAAAACTAGGTGCCAGGAAGGAAACTTCATATTTTCCATGCCCTGCAGCTTCGTTGCTTTAAGATCACCCCCAACATGCTGCTTGTATGTTTGCCAAGGAAAGCCAGCAACTAGAATGGTACTTGGCACATGGGAAGAGCGGACCTGCAACAGATGAACGAATAGATGAATCGTTGAATGGATGAACAAATGAATGCGTACATGAACAAAAAAATTAGTGAATTCACTGCTATAGGGTTTATTCTACCACCAGATGGAAACAGACAAAGATGTAGTATTTCAGAAGGCAAGTTAGATTGCTCCAGTGCAATACAATATTGACTATGAGAAAGCTCAACTCTTTTACAAGTGCTAACTTGGCTATTCCCACTTTTGTATAGTAATAGACTTATATGGGCTATTATATAGTATATACATTTAAAAAGAGAAATGATTTAATTCATGTATTTATCTATTTTATTATTAATGATATAATGTATAAAATGCCTTGGGATTCACTAAGATGAAAGCAAGCAATATAAATGTGAGATATTATTATGCTTCTTATAATTACAGCATGGGTATACAGCAGTTCATTATAAGCACCCATCATACAAAGTACCCTGTCATGGTGCTATAACAAAAGGCAGTTGTTGGAAGGGTTCAACCAGGCCATTTTAAACAGAGTTGGATTGGCTCACTCTTTATAGGAACACTTTGATGTGAGTCAGGTGCCTCAAGTTCCATTGGCCCGGCCTTGGACGTAGATTAATTTTTAACAAGTTCAAAGAATAAAACCGGCTCTACCTAATCTTCACAGGAATAGCTTCATTGCACCTCCTGAGGCAGTGAACACCCATGCATGAGAAACTTCTCCATCTTTATATACTTCCTTGGGTGTCATCTGAGCTATTTCAAAACTGGCGGAGGGAAGGAAAAGTCAGCCTTTTTCATTTCTCATGGTTCTCTGTGACTAGTTTCTTTGTTTTTGCCATGGGCAGGCACCGAGAATCGAACCTGGGTCTCTGGCATAGCAGGCGAGAACTCTGCCACTGAGCCACCGTTGCCCACCCTCTGAGGCCAGTTTTATATTGACTTTTAACATGCATTTTTCACTGAGTGATTTCTTTGGGGACCGAAAACTCTAACTCTTTTTATGTATAAAACACAGATATGCATATGGTACATTAAGACATTTTTAGCGTATCTGCATGATTAAAATTTCATGGAGGAGAGTACTTAAGGAAAAAATGTTAAGAGACTCCTTAGAGAGATGATAATGAAAAAAAGTCTGAGAAACACAGCTCTGTAAGAAGCAGTTTAAGCCATAGTCATTAAACATGTAGTTTCTCAATTCTGTAGGAGGCAAGCTTTATAGTATGTATGACTATAGGGACCCTAAAAGAGGTAGCTCCTCTCTAGAAATCATCATCTTCTTATTTAATGGAAACCCAGCACTCTACTCTAATTTGGGTTTTCTCTTTTGATTGGAAGTTCTAATCCCTGCCCAATGCAAATATCTCTGGTGAGGTAATACTTCAAACTTTACCGTCTACTTATAACTTGGTATAAGAGTTTATAAATTCCTTTTTGGCATCCAATTTTAATTTGGGTAGAAGAGAATGTGAGGATATTGGGTACTTGAGGGAGGGAAGGGAACAGGATAGAAGGAAGGGAGTGTACAAAAAGTAAAGGTTGTGACAATATGAATGGCCTGGTTGCTGAGCTCAGTCTACAAATTCAATGTTCAGGAAATAGGTGTATTTTCCAGAACTCCATTTAACTTCTTCAAGATTTCATTCTGCTAAGGTGTCAGAAAGAAAAATCACAGTCAATCAGGGTTTCCTCCATTTCCTAGAGTTGGGTGTGAGTTCCGTAGCAATTGTGTAGTGCCAAGGAGATGGTGGGTCATACAATGGCAGGGCCTCAATATCAATTGTCATCCATCTGGGCTCAATCATAGGCAAAGGCAGGTCAGTGCTGAGTTACCTCTCCTGGGCTCTTCAGGTCTGCTCCATTTCCATGCTGGGAACTCAGTGAGATTCTCTGACCCCATCTTCAGAAGCACACCACATTTCTGGGTCTTGCCACGTCTCCAAGGTTCTACTCAGGAATATGTCTTCTTACTTCCTGGTATCACCCCAGGCCATTCTGGGGGCTCTTCTCATTCCCTCTATAAACCCTACCTCACAGTCACCTACTGAGGAGCTCAGCTTGAAAGAGGCAGAATCCAAGGGGTGCAGGAACCACCAGCACCCAAACTCTTATTATTTTTGTTGCAACTTGCCTCCCCCATGGCAGCCCTACTTGTCAATTTTCCAGGCTGAAGAGCTCACGCAAAATATTCTTCCAAATACACTGCTTATATATGTCTGTCCTTTCTGGTTCCCGAAAGACACTGGCTCCTGTGATTCAAAAGGTACGAATTACCTCCTATTTGCTTTCTGCTGTGATATCTTTCCTGAGGCAATAAGTGAAGAAAGGCCAAACTGACTGGACAGGCCAATGGAAAGAAGGAAATGCCGAGGGAGCAAGTATCAGTTAACATCTCAAAATACAGTTTTTGTGTTGCTAAAGCTGCCAGAATGCAATATACCGGAAATGGGTTGGCTTTTACAATGTGGATTTATGAGTTTACAAGAAAGTCTGCTAGATCTGGGGTTCCTTTGTCAGATAACAAGGCACATGGCTGGTGTTTGCTGGTTCTTCACTCCTGGGTTTCAGTGCTTTCAACTTCTGGTTCCAGGGGCCTCCTCTCTGAGCTTCTGGGGTCCTCTCTTAGCATTTCTGGGGCTTTTGTCTCTAAACTCTCTTGGCTTTTTCTCTAAGCTTTCTCCAAACTTCTCTGGGTGTTTCTCTCTGAGCTCTCTCAGTTTTTTCTGTCCTTTATACTCTCATAAAGCACTCCTGCAGAAAGGACTAAGATCTACCTGGAAAGGAGTGGGTCACATCTCAAATTGAAACAACCTAAACAAAAGATCCCGCTTACAACATGTCTGCACCTACAGAAATGGTTTAAAAGAGCATGGCCTTTTCTGAGGTATGTGACAGCTTCAAACTAGCACAACACATAAATAAAAATGGCACCATTCAGTTTGGGGGTTGACCCACTACCTCAATTCTGGTTTCAGTGACTTTCATTTTAGGCTGTGTTTAGAGAAATTGCTGTATATTTTTACTATACGAATATATCCTTTATAACCAAACCTTGTGAAGCCAATCTCTCCTTTTTTTTTTTTTTTTTGCTCAGAAGCACTCCTGAAATTGTCATAATGTAGATTGTCATATGATTCAACAGGGGTAAGATAATAAGTTTTGCTTCGGTGGTGATTCTTAAAATTTAAAAGGAAGATCATACAACATCATAACCTATCACAATTTTAAATGTCTGTGATTATTTGGGTGCTAAACAAATTCCTTTGAGATGAATGATTTCAGGTGTGATAGGAAGAAACTAAATTTAGATTTTTCTTTGAAGTTGAAAGAAGTTGAAAAAATTGCACAGTCCAAATGTAAGACATGTTTTTCATCCTGCTACAAAAGATGCCAATGATACTGTTGAGTCTGTAGATGCAACAGCCACTAAACCAGAGTTTATGACAGCATAGGCAATATGATTCTGGCTTGGGTTCACTCTGCATGCAGGAGCATCTGTCAGTGCCTGGTATATTGTAATCACAGAGCAGAAGTGACCTTCACACAAGCTGCTCTCAACTCTCTTGGTAAATCCTTTTCTCCCTCAAAGAGCTACTTCAGGTAGCAAAATTTGAACATTTGCCTTGCTGCTGTGTTTTCCACAGTCTGATATCTTGTCTTAACAATCCATGTGTGTTCCTTAGGAGGAGATCGAGGCATTTTCAGACATGTCATCCCATTCCTCCCTTTACAGGAGGTTGGTGGGGGGTGCTATAGTATCATTTGGAGAATTTCTGATATTCTTGCAAGCAATGGGGATAACCAAATCCATAGCCTGAGCCCTCGATTTTGGGGTTCATCCCTATGAAACTTATTCCTGCAAATAATAACCTAAGCTCACTTATAATTGTGCCTAAGGGTCACTCCAAGAGAATTTCTTTTGTTGTTCAGATGTGGCCTCTCTTTCTAAGCCCATCAGCAGATGAATTCACTGCTCTCCCCACTACGTGGGACGTGATTCCTGAGGGTGTATATCTCCCTGTCAGTGTGGGACAGAACTCCCAGCATGAACGGGGACCCAGCATCATGGGACTGAGAAGGGCTTGTTGATCAAAAGGGTAAAGAGAGAAATGAGACAAAATGAAATTTCAGTGGCTGAGAGATTTCAAACAGAGTTGAGAGGTTATCCTGGAGTTATTCTTATGCATTAAATAGATATCGCTTTTTAGTTTATGGTATATTGGAGTGGGTAGAGGACGCAGTGAACTATGTGCCAGTAGTTTTATTCTTGGAGATGATTGTATAATGATGTAGCTTTACAATGTGACTGTGTGGTTGTGAAAGGAGACAGACAGTCTGATGCTCCTTTTATCCAGGGTATGGACAAATAAATAAAAAATGTGTGTAAAAGATAAATAGCTGATGGGGGTGATAAAAGGTGAAATAAATTGGGTAGATTAAAATATTAGTGGTCAATGAGAGGAAGGGTTAAAAGGTATGGTATGTATGAGCTTTTTCTCTTTCTTCTGTTTTTCTTTTTTTTTTTGAATGAACATTGCTTTTAAAAAGGAGTAAACATTTAGGAATGGTGAGGGTCTATTTTTCTTCCATGGACACATTCTGAATCAGAGCAAAACTTTCTTGATAAGCCATCTTTTTTCTCTCATTCCTGAATCCCACAATCTAAGACACACCAAAATTTTCCGATTCCTTGGTCCCATCTTAAGATTTATCTAGATGCCAGCCAGATACACCAAAAAAAAAAAAAAAAAAAAAAAAAAAAAAAAAAAAAAAAAAAAAAAAGGAAAAAAAATACTGCAACTATTTGCTTGACAACTAAATAATTTTCAAAGTTTAGCTTTCAAAATATTTTGCCAAGCTCAAGATTCTTCACCACTAAGATGGAGTGACAATGCTTGGAAATGCTGGCAAAAACAAGTATGTCATCCCAAGTTACAAAGAAAACAAAGACATTGGAGAATCCTCACCAAGTTTTAACTTGTGGAAATAGCAATGCACTGAACCAGATCTTTGGAGGCTAAATAAAGGCGAATACAGCCACGGAACAGCTCATTTCCATTTAACAAACAAGCTGTGGGAACTGTGATAAGGCTTTAGCTTCATAAATGCTACAAATCCATTTTCCGTTTTCCTGAAAGTCCTGGCAATGATTCAAAGCCACCTCATGAATTAGACAGGAGGGCTGTCTCAGGCCAAAGCCTGTGGGAGCAGAGGTTCTTTCTCCAGGTAGTATTAATAATAATAAGCATCTTCTTTCTGAGTGGTGACTGAGTTCTCCCGTGGAACCCATTTTTAAGTAAAATAATTTCTAATAACTAGAAGTTGGCATCAAGAGAATTCTATTATTGAGAATGACAATAATAATAGCTAACATTTATTGAGTGTTCATTATATGCTAAATACTGTTCTAGGTATTTTACATGATGATCTCACCTATTATTTGCCATAATCCTATGAGATGGTACTATTCCTGGACCCATTTTAGCAATGAGGTAAATGGAGCCTAGATTGGTTAAGTATTTTTTGTCCAAGGTCCTATGGCTGGATCTGACACCAAAACAATGTTGTTAGTCCCTACCCCATATTGCAGTAGTCAGAATAGCAAATATTGTTTTCTTTTATATGTGTACTTGTAAGGTTACAAAACTACGTACGGTTCCTAACAGATTACCCAGGAATTACTGCTCTCCACTAGATGTTAGGCTAAATGTGACTAATATGCAGGGAACTAATATGCAGGAAACAAAAAGTCAATCCATGGTATGCTTTTAGAACAGCTTAGCAAGTCTTCGAACCATTGTTGAAAATTAATGTTAGAATTTGGGAAAACTAAAAGTAAGGTAAAAGCAGTTGCCAAACATTTGTTTGGAGAACATAGTTATCTTGTCAAAGTTTAATTGTCAAAGGGTTAAAAAACATGACCCTTGATGAGTGCATTTCTTTGGGATGAAGGAAGGTTTTGGTAATGGATGGTGGTGAGAGTAGCACAACACTGTGGAGGCAATCAACTCCACTGAATGGTATGCTTGAGAGTGGTTGAAATTTTATGTGCTATATATGTTATCAGGATCAAAAGAAAGAGGGAAAAACTGAGACAATGACAGTTAAATGCAATATGTGATCCTGGACTGGAACTCATAATGGAGGAGAAAATGCCCAAAAGGACATTATTGGGATAACTGAACACAAATTTTATGTAGGCTATGTGCTTTATATTAATGTTAAATCCCTTCAACTTGATAACTCTACTTAATGTGGTTAGATAAGTGACTGTCCTTGTTTTTAGGATTGTATATAGAAGTAACTACTCAAGGAGCATGTTGCATGCAATCTCCTCTCAAAGGTTTAGTAAATAAGATAGACAGACACGCAAGCAGCTAGATAGAAAGAATGATATAACTAATTGACTTTACTAATAATTGATAAATTTGGGTAATTTGGGTGAGGGGTATATTGAAGTTCTATGTATTCTTTTTGCAACTTTTCTGTAAGTTTGAAGTTATTCCAAAACAAAAAAGTTATAAAAACAAAGCAAAACCTGGCTCCTCTGAAAATATGAAATGAACATGTCAGAGATTTTATTCAACCCAATTAATGAGGGAACTAGTAAGATGTTAAAACTGCTCCAAAGGAAATTTAGGAAACCTGAGTGATAGGTGATTTGATAAATTGTTTGGTTTGAAACAATACTGGTTAACATCCAGTTCAGCCATAAAATGTAACCTTTGAAGTTAACTGTTCCACCTGAGATAAATCATTTGCATATCTGCTGGTCAAGAATTTACAAGTTAATCCCTGCCTCTACAAAGTTGTCGATAGAGGCGAGCCTGGCATTGCACTGAAAAAAATATATCTGCTATTCTTTTTTGTCTATTTTCAAGTCCAGATAATTTTTTCTTCTTAAAGTACAGGAGCAGAAACTTCTGCCTAACCAGTTTAAAATGAGCAAAGAATTATCCTTAAAGGAGGTAGAAAATATACTCTGAAACTCCTCATAAAAGTAGATTCTGTTCTTTAATCGTTAGAAAGGTGCTAAGTCTTTGGGGGATGGGAATGGAAGTAGGAAATGAGTAAAGAGAAAAGAATGAATGAAAATAGACGTTCTCTATTTTGCTTTAGCATAGGTCATCAAGGGTAGTGAACTCATGCTCTAGGCAAAGTGATGAGACATAAAATTGAGGGAAGACAAGGGGTGCAAGGGTGATTCAGTGATAGAATTCTCGCCTGCCATGTGGTAGACCCAGGTTCAATTCCTGGCCCATGCACTTCCCAAACAAACAAACAAATGAAAAACCAAACAAAAATGCAACAAATGGTGCTGCAACAAGAGGATACTCGCTTGGAAAAATAATGAAATGTGACCCCTGCCATAGGCATACAAAAAAAAAGATTTAGGGGAGACAGATTATAAGAAGTCAATATGCTTCTAGCCCCATGCATGTTCCTTTAGGGAAACTCAGTAGCCCCTCAAGAGCCATTTTATCCTCTGATCAAAATGTCTTTGATTCTTAAAGAACATGAAACTAAATTAATTAATTAATCCTGAGTAGTGTATACTGATAATATTCCCAAATCTCTGTTTTCCTTGAACTAGCTGTTGCTTTTGTTTGTAATACAGATTAGTTACTGAAGAACTTCACAGTAGCATTGGCTAATTCTAAGAGATTAACATAACAGATTTCTGATGCTGATAATTTACTTGTGCTGAACTTTCTGAACATTCCAGGAGTTTTTTAAGGTTAGACTTTTAAGACGCCTGTTACTTATTCTTGTCCTCATAACCTATAGGTTGTCTACAGTGGCCTGTTTTTTATTCAAATGGAGAGACAAATATAGTAGAATTTCCTTTTGGTTCCCCCAAGTGAACAAAATTGTCAGTCATTCCCTTCCAACAAGATAGACATCTTAACATGGAACACTAAACTGGACTAAATGCCCATTTGAACAAAGTTAACTTGTACAATATTATAACCTGTATAAGAGTAACTGGACATTAAATCCTCTTCATTGCATGGTGAACTCTGCTGCCTTTGTGCCTTTTCTCTAGAAAAAACATGGGGTAACAATATTCATCTCTGTTAGGTGAGATTTCAGGGCATATTTACCATTTCTGATACTGCAATCTTTTACATTTTTTTACAAAGAATATTTATCATCCCCATAATGGGAAAACAAGTCAATACAATTATTTTCACTTTTTTTTCTTATTAACTTTTAAATATGGAAAATTTCAAACATGCAAAATTATAAGAAATATTAAAGAGTATACTCCTCTCAGCCATATCTCTCCCAATCCTAGGATCATTTTGAAGAAGCTCTCATCACATCATTTTATACTTTTTGTGGTTTGAAGCTGTTGTGCCCCAGAAAAACATGTTCTTAAATCTAATCCATTCATGTGGATGTGAACCCATTTAAGTAGGACCTTTTGATGTGGCTACTTCAGTAGTGTCCCGCCTCAGTAAGAATGGCTTAATACTAATACCTGCATCCTTTATAAAAGAATGAAATTCAGACACACAGAAAGACCCAGAAATGCATGGCACAATACTATATGATGGTAGCACAATATTGTAAGTATAATGAACAAAGCTGTGTGTGAATATGGTTGGAAGAGGAAGGCTAGGGACTTGCAATATAACAGTAGGAAAGGTACAGAATAAAAATCGGGACTGTTTAACTTAGCAAAACCTAGATTGGACAATGATTGTGATTAAATTTACTAGCATAAGAAAGGTTTTACATGACAGTGAACAAGTAAATGTCAACATCATGAGGTGTTGAAAATGGGATGGTATATGGGAGAAATACAATCAATGCAAGCTATGGTTTATAGTTAACAGTAACATTGTAATATGCTTCCATTAATTGTAACACAGATACTATACCAAAACTAAATGTCAATAAGAGGGGGATATAAGGAAGGGTATGGGATTCTTGGTGGTGGTGTTTGTTGTAGTTTGCTAGCTGCCAGAATTCCACACACCAGAGACAGATTAGCTTTCAAAAAGAGGATTTAATTAGTTAATATATAGTTCTTCAGAGGAAAGGCAGCTAACTTTCAACTGAAGTTCTTTCTTAAGTGGTAAGGCATGAGGTGATCTCTGCTGGCCTTCTCTCCAGGCCTCTGGGTTCCAACAACTTTCCCCAGAGTGATTCCTTTCTGCATCTCCAAAGGCCTGGGCTGAGCTGCTTGGGCTGTGCTATGTTGAGCTCTCATTTAAGCACCAGCCATTAAATCAAACATCATTCATTGCAGCAGCACGCTTCCTAGGTGACTGCAGATGTAATCAGCAACAGATGAGATTCACATGCCATTGGCTCATGTCCACAGCAATAGAACTAGGCATCTTCATCTGGCCAAGTTTGACAACTGAATCTAACTACCACATTTTGTTTCTCCTTTTTATTTTTTCATTCTTTTAAATAATTTTCTTTTTTTTATCTACAGTGAAACTTTTACTTCTTCTTTTCCAATTTGGATGTCTTTTTTTTTTTCTTACCTAATTGCTCTAACTAGAACTTCCAGCACAATGCTGAAAAACAATGGTGACAGTGGCATCCTTGTCTTGTTACTGATCTTAGAGGGAAAGCTTTCAGTCTTTCCCCATTGAGTATGTTAGCCGTGGGTTTTTCATATATTCCCTTTTATCATGCTAAGGAAGAATTCTTCTATTCCTGTCCTTTGAAGTGTTTTCATCAAGAAAAGAATCTGAATTTTGTCAAATGCCTTGTCTGTATCAATCAAGATGTTTCTGTGGTTTTCCCCCTTTGATTTATTGATGTGGTGATTACAATAATTGATTTTCTTGTGTTGAATCAGCCTTGCATACCTGGCATAAAAACCATTTGGTCACGGTGTGTAATTCTTTTAATGTGCTGCTGGATTCAATTTTGTTGAGGATTTTTGCATCTATATTCATTAAAGAGATTGGTCTTTAATTTTCTTTTCTTGTAGTACCTTTATCTGAATTAGGTATTAGTGTGGTGTTGCCTTCATAGAATGAGTTAGGAGCTTTCTCTCCTCATCAATCTTTTTGAAGAGTTTGAGAAGATTGGTACTAATTCTTTCTTGAATGCTTGTTAGAGTTCACATATGAAGCCGTATGGTCCTGGGCTCTTCTTTTTTTTGGAGCTTTTTGATGACTGATTCAATCTCTTTAGTTGTGACTGTTTTGTTGAGGTCATCTATTTCTTCTTGAGTCAGTGTCAGTTGTTCATGCCTTTCTAGGAAGTTGTCCATATCGTCTAAGTTGTCTAAATCTTTAGCATATAGATGCTCATTGTATCCTCTCATTATCGTCTTTATTTCTGTGAGGTCAGCAGTTATGCCCCCTTCGCATTTCTGGTTTTATTTATTTGCATCTTCTCTCTCTTTTTTTTTTTCTTTATCAGCCTGGCTAAGGTGCATCAATTTTATTGATTTTTCTCAATGAACCAACTTCTGATTTTGTTTATTTTCTCTGTTGTTTTCATGTTCTCAATTTCATTTTATTTTTGCTCTTTGTTATTTCTTTCCTTCTGTTTGTTTTGAGTTTAGTTTGATGCTCTTTCTCTAGTTCCTTCAGGTAAGCACTTAATTCCTCAGTTTTTGCCCTTTCTTCTTTTTTAATACATTTAGGGCAAGAAATTTCCCTCTCAGCACTGCCTTTGCTGCATCCCATAAGTTTTGATATGTTGTGTGCTCATTTCCAGTTACTTCAACATATTTACTGATTTTTCATAATTTCTTCCTTGACCCACTAGTTGTTTAAGGGTATGTTGTTTAGCCTCTATGCTTTTGATAATTTTCCAGCCTTTTGCCCGTTATCGCTTTCCAGCTTCATTCCATGATGATCCAAGAAAGCGTTTTGTATAATTTCAGTCTTTCAAAATTTATTGAGACTTGCTTTATGACCCAACATGTGTTATATTCTGGAGAGTGATCCATGAGCATTTGAGAAAAATGTGTATCTTGCTGTTGTGAGGTTCAGTGTTCTGTAAATATCTTTTCAGACTAGTTCATTTATCATTCTATTCAAAATCTCTGTTTCCTAATTAATCTTCTGTCTATATGATCTCTCCATTGATGAGAGTGGTATATTAAAGTGTCTATTCTGGTAGATGTGTCTACTTCTTCCGTCAGTGTTGTCAGTGTCTGCCTCATGTATGTTGGGGCACTCTGGCTTGGCGCATAGATATTTATGATTGTTATGTTTTCTTAATGAATTGTCCCTTTTATTAATATATGGTGTCTTTCTTTGTCTCTTTTAATGGTTTTACATTTGAAGTCTAATTTGTCTGATATTAGCGTAGCTACTGCAGCTCTTTTCTGATTGTTTGCATGAAATGTCTTTTACCAGCCTTTCCCTTTCAACCTGTTTTTGTCCTTGGATCGAAAGTGAGTTTCTAGTTGACAGCATGTATTTGGGTCTTGTTTTTTAATCCATTCTGCCAGTCTATGTCTTTTGATTGGGGAGTTTAATCCATTAAGATTTAATGTCTTTACTGTAAAAGCACTACTTTCTTCTACCATTTTGTCTTTAGGATTTTATATGTCATCTTTTATTTTTTCTCTTACTAACAATCTTCATTTCTACACTCTTCTCCAAACCTCTGTTTCCTGTCTTTTCCTATCTGCCTGTAGCACTCCATTTATTATTTCTTGTAGAGCACATTTCTTGTTTAATACACTCACTGTCTGTTTGTCTGAAAATATTTTAAACTCTTCCTCATTCTTGAAGGATAATTTTGTGGATATAGAACTCCTGGTTGGCAATTTTTCTCTTGCAGTATTTTAAATATATCATACCATTGCCTGCTTGCCTCCATGGTTTCTGCTGAGAAATCCACATAGTCTGATTAAGCTTCCCTTGTATGTGATGGATCACTTTTATCTTGATGCTTTCAGAATTCTTTTTGTCTCTGACATTTGACAATCTGACTAGTAGGTATCTTGGAGTAGGTCTATTTAGATCTGTTCTATTTAAGGTATACTGTGCTTCTTGGATCTGTAATTTTATGTTTTTCACAAGAGTTGGGAAATTTTCTGTGATTATTTCCTCTATTATTCTTTCCGCCCCTTTTCCCTTATCTTCTTCTCTGGGACACCCACATCAAGTATATTTGTATGCTTCATGCTGTCATTCTATTCTCTGAGACCCTGCTCATATTTTTCCATTCTTTCCCTATCTGTTCAGTCGGCCCATCCTCTAGTTCACTAATCTTTTCTTCTGCCTCTTCAAATCTGCTGCTGAATGTCTCCATTGTATTTTTCATCTCTTCTATTGTGTCTTTCATTTCCATAAATTCTGCAATTTTCTCAATCTTCTGTGTGGTCACTTAGTGTCTTCTTTATATCCTTCATCTCTTTTGCTATATTTTCTATCAGCTCATTGATTTGATTTTTTAATTTGATTTAGAAGATTTAGTTGAACATCTTTAATTACTTGTCCCAACTCCTGTATCTCATTTGAAGTGTTGGTTTGTTCCTTTGCCTGGGCCATATCTTCATGCTTCCTAGTATGTCTCATGGTTATTTTCTGATGTCTAGGCATCTGATTTCCTTGCTTAGTTTATTCTGGAGATCATTTTTTCTCTTTTACTAGGGTTTTCTTGTTGGTTGGCTTTGTTCTTTATCTGTTCTTTGACATTCAGTTCAACTGATTCTAAACTTCTAAACAGAAGTTTAACTGATCAGAATTTTTCAGCTCTTATTTTTCTGGTTCTTGCCCTGCCTGATAGGATTGACCAGTCAAATTTTCCCAGACAAGACAGGCCCAGGACTCAGGAAGAGGGTGTAATCAGTATCAAGATTCCCTGAGGATGAGACCCAGCAGAGTACCAGTCTTTCCTCTGAGGCCTCTTGATACTGTTTTTTTTTCTATCCTGCACAGCAGGTGGCACTTGGGAGCCACAATTTAAAGTGGTGCAGTGCTTTTAATTCTCAGGAGACAGTGTCCCTGCCAGAGGCATGGTTGAGACAGAGATTGAGGCACTATGAAGACCTAAACCATTTTTTTTCCAGTTCCTGGGGCATGAATTCTCTAAATGAGAACCACCACGTGTGCTGGGCCCTGCACTTCCTTTTCTTGGAGAACACAGGCCTTTTGGGGAATTATTTTCTTTATCTTACTAGTTACTTTGTCTCTCAGACTTACCTTAACTCCACCCCTGCCTGGGGCAGTGCTGAAACCTGAGAGTACCTGTACCTTTATTTAATAGGCTGCAAATGAATGAATGAATAAATAAATAAATAAATAAAAAGAAACAGAATAAAAAAAACCCTTTTCAGAGCCAGACCTTAATTCCCTGGGTACATGAATCAATTCCCAGATTTGGCACCTGGCTCTAAGTGTCCCTTTTCTTGGGGCACTCTTTTCCAATATTCTGAGCTCAGCAACTCCAAACACCTCTTATTTTTCTCCTTTTCATCAGCCCTGCCTCATCTCTGCTGGGGAATTACTTCTGTGTTCCTTTGCACTTGCTCTGGGTTTATCTCTGCTTACAGCAGACTGTATTTGTTAATTAAATCTACAATTGGAGTTTGGTTGAGCTATCATCCTTGTTCCTAGTAGAGACTGCTTCTTTTTCCCACATGGAAATAACTCCAAAACAGTCTACAGTGCTTTTGGAGGGATGCCAGCCTCCATGGCTTGGGAGACTTCCTTACAGCTCTGTGCTGTGATCTTCGTCCTTCCACCCATTCCAGACCAGTGTATGAAGTATACCTGATCACAGGAGTCTCCAAAATAGCTCTAGACAGTTCATGGCTATTTTCTAGCTTCCCTAGAAGAAGAACTAGATTCCACAGCTCTCTATGCCACCATCTTGTCCCCAACATTGGTTCTTGGTTCTAAGGCCAAAAGGAAGCAAAAATCTATAGCATCATTAAGGTAATGATTTCTCCCAGGCAATGGGCAGTCTGGGGCTTGCTGCCAGCAATCCTTGGTCCTTTGCTTTTCTGTCACGTGAAAATACACATGGGAGCCTCTCCTGGCCTCTCTTTTCTCTTCTGTGTTCTGTTGCCATTCAACCAATACCTGCTCCTTCTGGCTTTCTTTCTTTGAGGCCTTCTTTATAAGGCTTTCAGTAATAGGGTTAAGATGCATTCTGAGTAGGTCGGACCACACCCTAATTGAAGTAACCTCATTGAAAGGTACTATTTACAATGGATTCAGAGGCACAGGAATAGATTAAGCTTAAGAACATGTTTTTTCTGTGGTACATAGCTCTAAACCACCACATTTAGATCCATGAATGCATTGGGAATTATAGAATGGTGCCATTCTAATTATACCAACCATTCCTTCTTCATGTATTGGCTGTAATGAGGAATAGAAGAAATTCCCTTAATTAACTCTTTGGTTACTGTGTGGTTCTAAAGGAGATGTTAGAACTGCTGGTCTGATAGGATTTATGTGCCCTAGAAAAGCCATGTTTTCATCTTAATCCAATCTTGTTGTAGCAACCATTTCTCTTAAACCCTATTCAGAACTGAACATTGGAAACTTGATTAGACTTGGGTATTTTGAATAGAGGGAGATGTGACTCCACCCATTCCATGCGGGTCTTGGTTAGTTTACTGGAATCCTTCAGAATGACAAGAGAACCATAGAGCCTACCAACCAGCGACCTTTGGAGATGAAGAAGGAGAATGCCCCTGGGGAGCTTCAGGAAGCAAGAGGCCTGGAGAGGAAGCTAGTAGAGGGTGCCATGTTCACTACATGACTTTCCAGTTGAAAGAGAAACCCTGAACCTCATCAGCCTTTCTAGAGTGATGGTAACGTCTTGCTGCTGTCTTAATTTGGACATTTTTCATAGACTTGCTTTAATTGGGACATTTTCTCAGCCTTCGAACTGTAAACTAGTGTGGTAGTTAGATTCGGTTGTCAACTTGGCCAGGTGAGCGTACCTAGTTTTGTTGCTACAGACATGAGCTAATGGTACGTGAACCTTATCTGTTGCTGATTTACACCTGCAGTCAGCTAGGAGGCGTGCCTGCTGCAATGAATGACGTTTGACTTAATTGGCTGGTGCTTAAATGAGAGACCACAAAGTAGCACAGCCCAAGCAGCTCAGCACTCACAGCTCAGCCCCGGCCTTTGGAGATGCAGGAAGAAGTCACCCCGGGGAAAGTTGTTGAAACCCAGGGGCCTGGAAAAAAGGCTGGCAGAGACCATCCTGTGCCTTCCCACGTAAGAAAGAAAACCTGAACTTCATCGGCCTTCTTGAACCAAGGTATCTTTCCCTGGATGCCTTTGATTGGACATTTCTATAGACTTATTTTAATTGGGACATTCTTTCGGCCTTAGAACTGTAAACTAGCAACTCATTAAATTCCCCTTGTTAAAAGCCATTCCGTTTTTGGTATATTGCATTCCGGCAGCTAGCAAACTAGAACAACTAGCAACTTATTAAATTCCCCTTTTAAAAAGCCATTCTAGTTCTGGTATATCGCATTCTGGCAGCTAGCAAACTAGAATGCTTGATTATATCCCTTTATTCATCACTTTTCAAAATAATTACTTGGTTCCCCAACTACCTCCAAAGGTGACTCATGAGAGGGAATGTTTGTTTGTTTGTTTTTGTTATCATTATAAGTTAATGGATTAAAATATATTTGAAGTGTGTCAGTCTATTGCAATTCTTTGTCTTCTTTTTTTTTTTCTGCACGGGCAGGCATTGGGAATTGAACCCGGGTCTCCAGTATGACAGGTGAGAAACTCTGCTTGCTGAGCCACCGTGGCCTGCCTGTAATTATTATTCTTAATGCTTAAATTATTCCAAAATTGACCAGTGTGAGCTTCTTCAAGTTGTCTCCTAGGTCTTTTTTAACCCTCATATGTTTGAAGCTTATGTGCTTTCTGGTATGACAAGAAGTCCAAGACTGCATTTGTATATTTCTTGCACATGACTTGGAAGCAGATATTTCTCTAAGGAACTTTGTTCATTTTAGTAGTGAATGGTATTTAGAGACCACAGTCTGGGCTCCCGAAAGTCTATTTTGATTTTGAAATTTTAAAAAAAAGTTGCTATTTTCTATTATCTCTTTCCTGCACTGATTTTAGGGAGGCAATAAAACTATTAGGCAGACTCTTTACAAGCAAAGTTACAAGCCCCACTGTCTGGCATGATTGGTAAAAGTTGAGTCTGCAGTACTGGTGGCTGGGATTGTAGGGCAAGCTCTCTGGAGAACCTCAAATGGGAGACGCAAGGCAACAACATTATTTCTTGGCTTTGACCTGTATGGAGAGAGTAATAATGTAGCATCAGCAGAGGATCTTGATGTTGGTGTTGATTTATTCTTAACCTAGAGCAGGTTTTCAATTGCTAATGTCACGTAATTCACATTGACCGAATTATTAATAATATCTTCAAAAGGTAGCATTTATAGAGCACTTATTACATGTTACTCCTGTGAGGAAAATACTCTTCATCCATTATACCTACTAATAATAAACAGAGGTACAGAGAATTCAAGCAACTTACCCCAGATCATGTACTAGTGAGTTATCGAAGCCAGATTTTCAATCCAAATTATTTGAAATTGTCAACCTGGGGCTCTTTTCCTATTTTTATGTTTCTCAGCCAGTGAGAAGGGATAGATGTACCATGATTTGGGAGCTTTCCCTTCTCCTTTTTTTTTTTTTTGCATGGGCAGTGTTCTAGTTTGCTAGCTGCCAGAATACAACACACCAGAGATGAACTGGCTGTCAATAAAAGGGATTTATTTACTTAATGTATAATTTTTCTCAGCTAACTTTCAACTGAGGTTCTTTCTTACATGGGAAAATACACAGCAATCTCTGCTGGCCTTTTCTCCAGGCCTCTGGGTTCCAACAACTTTCCCTGGGGCGATTCCTTTCTGCATCTCCAAAGGCCTGGGCTGAGCTGCGAGTGCTGAGATGAGGTATGCTGAGCTGCTTTGGCTGTGCTATGTTGAGCTCTCTCATTTAAGTACCAGCCAATTAAGTCAAACATCATTCATTGCAGCAGGCACGCCTCCTAGCCAACTGCAAATGTAATCAGCAACAGATGAAGGTCACATGCCATTGGCTCATGTCCACAGCAATAGAACTAGGCACCTTCACTTGGCCAAGTTGACACCTGAATCTAACTACCACAGGTAGACACCGGAACTGATCCCGTGTCTCCAGCATGGCAGGGGAGAACTCTGCCAGTGAGCCACTGTGGCCTGACCCCTCTCCTTCTTTTAAGGGCAAGTTAACCTGTTAGCTAGTATTTTTGGCCAACCAGGAAAAACAACAAGAATGATTTCTGAGGATTCTCAGTGACACTTGGCCATGAGCTTTCTATATGGAATACCTAACAAAAGCCAGTTTCTCACCCCAAACTGAAAAGGAAGAAATAAACTGGGTAAATATACAAAAGATAAATCCACTGTGGTTTCTATTGCTCATGTTAGAAACATTCATAGACCTCTTTTCCCTACCAGGCAAAATTTTCCCGGACCCAAGATTCTCAGTAAAACTTAAGAAAACCCTGATCAAAGTAGCAGATTTTAGGGAATCAAAGTAACTATGTAACATAGAAGGTTTAAGCATTTAATCAATGAACAAGTATTTAAAATAAGGGTCTCTTTTAATTGGGGAATAAAGCATTTTCTTAGGTAGAGGTTAAGGAAAATGTCAAGGAATTAACAAAGCTCCAAGAACTAAAGAGGAATTTAAAATATCTTTTCCACCGAACACAATGTTTCTAAAAGTTAGGTTTATCCCTGTTCTAGTTTGCTAGCTGCCAGAATGCAATACACCAGAAATGGAATGACTTTTAAAAAGGGGAATGTAATTAGTTGATAGTTTACAGTTCTAAGGCCGAGAAAATGTCCCAATTAAAACAAGTCTATAGAAATGTCCGATGAAAGGCATTCATCCAGGGAAAGATACCTTGGTTCAAGAAGGCTGATGAAGTTCAGGGTTTCTCTCTCAAGTGAGAAGGCACACAGTGAACACAGTCAAGGTTCCTCTGTCATCTGGAAGGGCGTCATCTGGTAGCTTCTTCTCCTGCCTCCCTTTTTCATGGAGCTCCCCAGGTGGCATTTTCCTTCTTCATCTCCAAAGGTCACTGGCTGGTGGACTCTGCTTCTTGTGGCTATGTCATTCTGTTCTGCTCTCTCTGAATCGCTCATTCCCCAAAATGTTTCCTCCTTTATAGGACTCCAGTAAGCCAATCAAGACCCACCCAAAAGAGTGGAAACATGTCGTCACCTAATCCAGCTTAACAACCACTCCTGATTAAATCACATCTCCAGGGAGATGATCTGATTACAGTTTCAAACACAGTATTGAATAGGGATTATTCTGCCTTTATGAAATGGGATTTAGATTAAAGCATGGTTTTTCTAGGGGACATACATCCTTTCAAGCCAGCACAGTCCCAAAGAAGCAAAGTCATTTTTCCATGAATAAAATATCTTCAGGATGCCACATGTGACACAGGACATACACGTAGAGAGAAAGTGAGCCTATTATGTGCTAGGCACAGTGCTAGATGCTAGTTGATGAGAGTGGTCAGGATATTATTCAAGTTTCTGGCAAGGCAAAGGGGTTGGATTAAGATGCCATCCATTGAGATAGGGCAGTCTTGGGAAACAGTTGCCAGAGGCAGCCCTAGTTAAGAAAAATAGAAGGGTGTTTTTTCAGATGAGAAGAATAAAGAATTTTTAAAAAGTGGGGGTGGAGCTGGCTTGGCAGCGCTCAATTTAGCTAGTCCTGGAGGCATAGAGGGAAGCCCAGGAGGCAGGGATGGGTCTTGGCCTACTATATGGGCCCTGAGAGTTTCCTATGCTGTGACTGAAAAAGAAAATTTTCTAAACCATCATGCCAGGAAGTTCTTAACCTCAATATGGTGATAGTTGATTTTCAATATCCATGACTGTCACTGTTGACTGCAGAAGTTAGGGAAACATTACTCTAATTTCAAAGATTAAGAAACCAAGACATGAAAAGTCAAATGATCAGGGAGGTTGATGGCAAACTATGCTAAGAGTCGTGTCTGGAAAGTTTGGTTTTTGTCTCACAGAGGCACCCTTTGAGAAAACTTCCACTGGCAATTGTCCAACTTTTGGTATGCAGCAAAAGGGCAGGCTACCAAGGTCATGCATAATTGCCTTACTAAGAGTTTCTACATAGTGAAAATATGAGATAGTAAAAATTCACCACAGAGCAAAACTGTATAAAAGTTGACAGTATTCTTGGTGATATTCTTTACACTTGATTAATAGACTTCCCTCCAGCATTCCCTTTCCCTCCCTCTTCCATAACTTTATTCCTCTCTTTATTATTCCTTCTAATTATATGCTTATGCCCCTCTGAATTTTGCAGATCAAATCTTCATTTACTTCCATGGTGAACAGGCAGACACATTACAATATTCCTAGCACAGCTATTCACTCCATTTGATCAGATGTAAAATGTCTGGAATGCGGATTAACATTTCAGCTATGGAAAGGAATTTCCATGGAACCATGACCTGGAGGTTAAAATTAAATGCATCTGAGCATTCCTTTGGACTCTGAAAATGGAAAGTATCCTATTTCCCAGGGATCAAAGAAGATCCAAAATGCCCCCCACAAAATAATTAAGCTTTCTAAAAGTTACACACACAATTATGCATACGATATCGTCAGAATTGGATCTTGATTGACTTTTTGAATGGAGGATGAAGAATGGAAATAGTATGCATCAGATTTTCCTGGAAGCCTCTTGCTTTTGTTCTTTTGGGTGAGCAGCTGCAAAGACTCAACACGAAAGTATAATTTTGAAACCAAGGTCAGGAAGATGGAAGGCTGAGCTTTCACTCTGGATGACTTTCAGAAGAGGGCCCTATTGTCGAGTGGCACCTGCCTTGGTTCCAGTATGGTTTTGAATGTTCCATTCTACATTGGTGGCAGGTTTAGCATGGCATGGAACCTATGGGAAAAGCTGCAGTAGGCTGGAGCTATCAGTCAAGGGTCATCTCTAGAGGAGAACTAAGGCAGGTCAAGAGCCAGGTCACGCTGGAACAGAAGCTTGGTATTTTAGTTTGCTAAAGCTGTCAGAATGCAATATACCAGACATAGAATGGCTTTTAAACATGGAATTTATTAAGTTGCAAGGTTATAGTTCTAAGGCCATAGAAATGTCCAAACTAAAACATCCGGAGAAAGATACCTTCACTCCAAAGTAAGGGCCACTGAAGTTTGGGGTTTCTCTTTCAGCTGGGAAGGCACATGGCAACATCTGCTAGCTTTCTCTACTAGTGTTTCCTCCAAAGGACTTCCCTAGGGGCATTTTCCTTCTTCATCTCCAAAGGTCTCTGGCTGTCTGGGCTTTAAAGGTTTTTCCAAAATGATTTCCTCTTAAAGGCTCCTGTAAGCCACCCCACCTTGAATGGGTGGCGATGCATCTCCATGGAAACCATCTAATGAAAAGTTATCACCCGCAATTGGATGGTTCACATCTCCATGGAAACAATAAAGAAGATCCCACCCAGGAATATTGAATGACGATTTAAGAACATGGCTTTTCTGGGGTACACAACAGTTTCAAACTGGCATACTTGGGGATAAGAAATTATCTCAATCAGAGGGCAGGTAAAACCATGCTGAGCATAATTATTAAGCTGATCTTCTGGGGAGCAGGAGCTTCCATGTGTTAGGCTCCTCCATGAATTTTTTGTTTCTTTTCTTTCATTTTCTTATCTTTGGCTCACCATCAACGGAGCCAACCACACTTTTTTTTATCACATAGTTGTGTATTCATCACTGTGATCATTTTGAACACTTGCATCACTCCAGAAAAAGAAATAAAAAGAAAAAAACCATACATCTCATACCATTCTCCTCCGCCTCATTGACCATTAGTATTGGAATCAACCAATGTTTTTACCCATTATCCCTCCCATTATTTATTTATTTTTTGTCTTTATTTTTTTCACTCATTTATCCATACACTGTGTAAAGGGAGCATCAGCCACAAGGTTTTTGCAATCAAACAGTCACATTGTAAAAGCTATATAATTAGGTAATTGCCTTCAAGAATCAACGCTACGGGAATACAATTCAACAGTTTCAGGTACTTTCCTCTAGCCACTCCAATATGCCATAAACTAAAAAGGGATATCTATATAAGAATAACCTCCAGGATAACCTCTCATCTGTATTTGAAATCTCTCAGCTACTGAGACTTTATTTTGTCTCATTTCACTCTTCCCCCTTTTGATCAAGAAGTCTTTCTCAATCCCACGATGCTAGGTCCTGGTTCATTCCTGGGAATGTTACCAGGGATATTTACACACCTGGAAGTCATGTCCCATGTAGTGGGGAAGGCAGTGAGTTCACCTGCAGAATTGGTTAGAGAGAGAGAGGCTACATCTGAGCAACAAAAAGAGGCTCTCTGAGGGTAACTCTTAGGCATGAGTATAAGTAGGCTTAGCTTCTACTTTGTAGGAATAAGTTTCAGAGGGAAAGCTCCAAGGTCAAGGGCTCAGCCTCTTAAATTTGTTGTCCCCAATGTTTGCAAGAATATCAGGAATTCGCCAAGTGGGGAAGTTTAATATTTCTTTCCTTCTCCCTAGTCCCCTAAGGGGACTTTGTAAAACTTTTTTATTCTCTACCCAAATTACTCTGGGATGTATTGAGGCATCAAACTAAACCATACTGATCAACAAGATCTCACTCCTCATTCAAGATTTTATGTATTTATGGTGTACAAATAAACTGAACTTGCAAATTAAATTATATAGTGCTCTACCAAAAATATAAATTTTGCACCAAATAAACATCTCTTCTTTTGGTCTCACACAGAAGTTGAAGTTTTTAAACACAGCCAGTATCATCCTGTACCCTGTATTCTGATTTACCTTAGTCCTGTCCAGATCAGTTTCATTCATATCACTAATTGAAGTCTGATCACTTTTTCAACTTCTTAAGCAGTTGCTGCATTGGGTAATGCTGACTTTCATAGCTTCAGAGCGTTAACTCTGAGTCTCAGGTGTCACACAAACACCTGAAGTTCCAGGGAATGACCAGATTATATATAAAGAACTCCAGCATCTCAGAATTTAGAAAGTCACAACTCCAGAATAGATGTGACTGCTGTAAGAGCTTACTATCTAGGAACCTTTACAATGGGCCTTAACCTGATAATCAATGCACTCGATTTCAATTCTCCAAGTTTGTATATTATAGTTAGTCCATAAGAGTGAGGCATGATAAAATGTGTTTTATTGTTTCTCACATTTCATTCAACATACTTTCCTTAAGGTTCATTCACCTAATTGCATACCTCACAACTTCATTCCTTCTGCAGCTGCTCAGTAGTCCGTCGCATGTATACATCCTAGTTCCCCCTGTCATTCTTCAGTCGATGTACCCTTAGGCCACCTCCAATCATTGCAAATGATGAAACACCAGTGTGTAAATCTCCATTAATATCCCCACTCTCAGTTCTTCCAAGTATATACCTAGCAACGGGATTGCAGAATCATATGGCAGCCCCACCCCTAGGCTCCTTTGGAGCCACCACACTGCCCTCCAGAAGGGCTGTACCTCTCTGCTCCAACTACTCTTAAAGAGCCAGGTCTACTAAAATATGCAGAAAGGACTTGCCGAGTGAACTTTGTATTTCTTTGTACTGGAGTCCAAGGTAAAAACAGAGGAAGGAAATAAACTCTAGTAAATTGCTGACTACATTTCAGGTTTCTTCTCAAATATTTTTTTTCCATAAATCCTTATCTCGAAAATATGGAAAGTAAGTATAATTATTTCCGCTTCAACACAAGATGAAGTTAGCCAAAGAAACAGCTAGTATGTGGTAAGTCCAGAATTTAAACATAGCAATCGGTTCCAAAATTCATGCTATTTCTTCCCTACCATGTTATTACTACTCTGGAAGAGGCTTTTTCAAACAATTTTGCTAACAGATCCACTTTTCTTTCTTAAAAAATTACTGAGGTACCCCCCAAATTTTTGTTTATGTGGGTTATATTTATCAATCTTTGTCATATTGTAGACTAAAATGGAGATTTAAAAATATTTATTAAATCGGTTAAAATAGCAATTCCGTTACATGAGATAAATAATATAGTTTATGAAAAATTGTTATATTTTCAAAACCACAAAATGTTTTAGTGAGGAGAATTGTTATATTGTCAAATTTTGCCAGTCTCTTTAATGTTTGGTTTCAGGGAAGATAGATAGATTCTCATATCTGCTCCTACAGTCAGTCTGCTGTGCTAGGTTGCAATATGTGAAAGGTTGAAATACATGAAGAAAATCCAGCTTCACACAGATACCAAGTTGGGAAAGGGAGAAGCATTTAAATAGCCTTTCCAGATAATTGTGGATATTTTTGGGACTTTGAAACCTTATCAATGAAGATTTCATCCTCTGTTACTAAAATTCACCGGTCTCTCTTTCACTTTGAATGGATCTTTTACCCACAGAGGATTTTGTAACGTCACTTATTGGTCGTTTGAAAATACCAGTTTGTAGGGTTACTGACCAATGCCAACCTTCCTAACGGTAGCACACTTTGTTACCCAACTACCTAAAAGTCACAAGTATGATTATCACCACTCATGTCTTCAGAAAAATCTTTAAGGGTCGTGACATTATTGTTCAGTTCAAAGTGGCAGATGCAAGTTTTCCAAAATTCGATTCTTCACTTGAAAGCTGACATTTTATGACTGACAGTAGGTTCACTCAGTTTTCCTCGAAGTGAGAAGTTCATTGTATTCAATTTTTAGAACAGGTCTGCCCGATGGCCAAGTCCATATACCATGTTTTATCAGTCGTTCTTTCAGGTAAAAAATTATATTCCATAAAGTACAGGCAATTTAGTTCACAGGTCAGTTCACGCAGGCTTTTTCTCGAGTCCAACATCATATTTAGGAGTGCAGCTGAATATGTCTGCTTCCTACACATGCTGTAAGATCAAGATCTTATTTATTTATTCATTTTTCCGTGGGCAGGCACTGGGAATCGAACCCAGGTCTCCGGCATGGCAGCAAGAACTCTGCCGCCGAGCCACCGTCACACTGCCCAAGGTCAAGATCTTAAAAATGAATAATTTTATAGTGTTGTCAAGAATTTTATAACATTCGTAGATGGAACTGAGACTTTCAGTTCCTTTTCCTATGTATGTCTGGTGGTAAAGAAAATAACCATCAGTACAGTTTGTTGTCATTGACTTTGAGTCTAAGTTCTAAGGAGCCAGCAGTTTTGTCCATGATTGCTTTTGCCTGATCAGTGCAAGTGTCAATACAGTAAAAAAGGCAAATGAGACCCTAGTGTCATTATAAAATTGTTTTGTGGACTTCTTGAAATGGTATTGGGGATCCTTGGGTGTCCATAGACTTCACTTTGAGGTTCTGAAAGGACTGCTGACCTTTCAGAGTGTGTCAAGGCGAGTCTCCCCTGGGTGCCTGGACCCCAACATGACCCAGTCATCCATGTGCAGGCTGGAGGTGCGAGGACTGACATCCAAACACGAGAATTTGAATCAGCCTCTCTTCCTAAATCACATTTTTCCTGTCTTCGTGTAACCTACATGTTAATGGAGAGACACCGACAATGATCACAATAAATAAGGAAATTATATAGTATATCAGAAGTAACAAGTGCAATGGCAAAAAATAAAGTAGGGAAAGGGGCTGGGGTGGGGGATGAGTTTTGATGTTTTAAATAGAATGATCCAGGAAACCTACCTCAAGCCTCAGCTCGATCTACAGTGACTTGATGAGGCAAATATTATCCCCATTTTAGAGAGGAGGAAACAAAGTACAGTGGTTTAAATGATTTGTTCAGTGTCTCAGAGCTAGTGAATGGCAGAAATGGGATTCAACCTCTAAATACTGGCTCTTTCTACTGGTGCATGATTCTAAGACCCATCGTGGACTGAAGACAACTTCAACAAGGCTTCTAGTGACTCAGCTTTAGAGTTCCAAGTCAATTTAGGGAAACAGGATGACAATTTTTCAAATGACCAAAGAGAAGCAAGAAAAAGGCATGAAAATGTCAGAAGGAATCAGAAGCCTATTTTTCGGACTTTGGGTTTCCTTCTAGACCTTGGGTTTCTTCCCTTCCTTTATTCTGCAGGTGTTTAGTGGGCATTCTCTTTCTGTCATGTACTGTGGTAGCTGCTAGGAGAAGAGACACCTGTAACCTGTGCTGAACAGTGCACAGGTTTAGAGGGGTGGGAGAGAAAGGGGGTAGAACCTATCAGACCTTAACCAGCAGCATCAGAAGGTGAGTTTCATTTAGTTCAGTATTAAACCTGCTCACGTGCATGCATACACATGCATACACACTTACACACCACAGAGCTCTCACTAGGAAGGATCTAGGACCTCTCACTGGGAAGAGTCTTGGATCCCTCCCACCCATATTGGGTGAGCATAAAAATAGGACAAAAATGACATTCACTTCTGCATGATACAATCTCCCACTCCACGGGACTATGACAAGAACCTCATAAAACAGAGAAGCAGGAAACCAAAACCCTATTTAATTTTAAGAGTCATTGGAGAAGGAACTTACTTATATTATACAAATGAGAGAATGAAGCTCAGAGAAGCTATTAGCTCCATTTCTGTTCCTTTGATCCAGGCTGAAGCAACCATGCAAGTATAACCAATTCCCAATATGAGGATGTCTGGAGTGATTCAATCCCATTCACAGGACCTTCCTGGGCCAGGGAAGCTCAGGCCGTCTTTGCTTTTCACTTTGTGCCTACCTTTTGTTTCAGTATCACGCTTGCCTTTTCTGGCTGTATCGTGCATTCCCCAAATACTTCCTCTGGTCTTAAAAAGGGACAATAGATTTGGTTTCTCTGGTTGAACCCTTGGCACTCTCCCTCTTCTATTGGCTATTACTAGTTCCATTTTCTGAATCAAACTGGTTTACCCATGCATCCATAGCTCATCCTTGGATTTTTTTATCCTAGTCTCTTCCTTCCCCAATGATCAATTTTTCAAATATGTTTTAATGAGTTAAGGGACATAAATCATTGATTTCTTCATTGTTATTTAAATATCTATTAGTGTCTCCTATATTCCAGCATTTCTTACAGTTTCTGTTTTCTGTCAATCAATAATTGAATAAATAGGACTCACGAAGTATAGTTACAAAAACAACTTTATTATAGTTTTACTCTGAAATTTCATCTTCCTCTGGCCCCGGATGAACACTTGGGGCAGTTTCATGGCTTTTATGGTCATTTCTAGGTAAAAGAATATCTTATATTCAATTTAAATAAGATTCAGAAATTAGAATGTCTAATCCAATATATTATTTAACACTTCAATTTTTATTTAATAAAAGACTTCTCTCTCTGCCTTAGGTTAGAGTAGCTAACAGCATCTATGATTTTTCAGTGTTGGAACAAAAGAAGGGAGGGGAATGGGAGTCCACGGATTTCACACATGACTGTCTTAAGAATGAAACATCACACTTGCTGGGCCTGGAGCTGTTAATGTGAAGTCTTTTTTTTTTTCTTATGGTAACATATATGCAATCTAAAATTTCCCATTCTAATCACTTTCATATATACAGTTTAGTAATAATTACATTAACAACGTTGTGCTACTATCACCACCATGAATGACCAAAAATTTTCCATCATCCTGAAGAGAAACTCAGTACCAATTAAGCATTAACTCCCCATTTCCCACATCCCATCCAGCTCCTGGTAATCTGTGTTCTAATTTCTGACTATGACTTTGCATATTCTAATTATTTCTTATAAATGAAATCACATAATATTTTTCTTTTTGTGTCTGGCTTATTTCACACAGAAATGTTGCTTTGAGGTTCATCCTTATAGTCATATGTATCAGAACTTTACTCCTTTTTACAGTTGAATAATATTCCCTTGCATATATACTACATTTTGTTTATCCATTGATCTATTGGTGGACATTTGGGTTGCTTCCTTCTTTTGGCAATGGTGAATAATGCTGCTGTGAACATCAGGTGTGAAAATATCTGTTTGAGTCCCTATTTTCAGTTCTTTTCGCTGTATACCTAGAAGTGGGATTGCTGGGTCACATAGTAATTTTATACCTAACTTTCTGAGGAACTGCCAAACTGTTTTGCCCAGTGGCTGCATCATTTTACATCTTACATTTGTAATTGTTCCTATTTCACTACATACTCTCCAACCTTCGTTTTTTTTTCTTTCTTTCTTTCTTTTTTTTTTTTTTTTTTTTTTTTTTTTTTTTTTTTTTTTTTGGTTAATAGTAGCCATTCCAGTGTGTGTGTGTGTGTGTGTGTGTGTGAGAGAGAGAGAGAGAGAGAGAGAGAGAGATTCATTTGTATGATTTGCATTTTCCTGCTGGCCAGTGGTGCTTAGCATCTTTTTATATGCTTGTTGGTTACTTATATATATTTTTTTTTAACAAATATCTGTTCAAACATTTTGCCCATTTTTAAATTGGGTCATTTGTCTTTTTGTTGATTCGTTGTAGGATTTCTTTATATATTCTTTTTATTTATTTATTTATTTATTTTTAATTTGCATATGGGCAGGAGGCACCAGGGATCGAACTCCAGACCT
>PVIY010011073.1:0-66565 GCA_004026745.1 Myrmecophaga tridactyla | reverse complement strand
ATAAAAAGTTTAAAAAAAAAAAAAAAGAACTATTCTGCTGTAGCCTGTCCATAATGCCTATAGTTTTTTCAAGAAAAATACACTGAACTCTACTGCCTGAGCTACACTCATTTCTCCACCTGCCACGAAAGCCGAGGCTGGTTGCTTCTTTGCAATTTATGCAGATTTAAAATGTCAGTTTCTCACCAGGAGAGTTTTCTTAGGAAATTCACCTGCCGTCCAATGTATTGGTCTACCTCCAAAACACCCCAAACCACCCCACTCCTTTCTGTCACCACCACTTGCTGCCTTTGCCTACGCACACTGTCACCTCTCACCTAGGCTACTGCAGTGTTCTTCTACCTGAGCCACTTTCCATCCAGCCCCCGGTCCTTTCACTTTCACACAGCAACCAGATTCATCAGTTTAAGTAGCTTGTCACTCCCAGCTTTAAAACATCAAGTGGCTTCCCATGGCAATTAGAAAGCAGCCCAAGCTCTTTATGGTGACCTGGAAGTCCTGAGTGATCTGCCCAGCCCCCCAACTTGCCCTTCCATCCCTCCCCACACCTGGCCGTGCTCCAGCCCACGCAGATCTGCCTTCCTTCCTCAGAACTCTGCCCTAGCTGCTCCCTCTGCCGGCAGAGTCTCACCCCAGTTGCTTTCATGGCTGGCTCCTTCTCATCCTTCAGGCCCGAAGGTCAATGTCACCTCCTCCCAGGGCAGCCTCCCGAAGAAAATAGCACCCCCCCCCTTCCCTTCCCAGAGTCAGTCTCCATTGCCAGCGTCATTTTCTTCGTAATCCTTTAATGGTTTCTGAAAGTGGTGTTTCTGTGTTTGTGTACTACTGTCTGCCTCTCTACTGCCCACTACCAAGTCCTCTTGGTGGGAACCATACCTGGCATGAAATATGCATTTATTGAATGAATGAATATATATGTACAGATATGGAGGTAGACATGGGGGTATGGATATATATATACAGATACACACACATTCATTCAACAAATTTATTTATTTATACATTCATATATTCCTTTAATATATATTTGCTATATAGGAATGAAGGAAAATCCCTGAAGGTTTTTTCTTGTTCATATCCGGCTTTTATCTTGACTTAGAATGCTGGGATGGATGGAATCCTTCATTTTGGATTTGATTAATGTTGATTAATCATTTTGATTAAGTGCTGGATCTGGGCTAGGATAAATGCAGCAACACAAGAAAAGAATAAAGGATTCTGCCTCTGCCTGCACCTCCCTGCACTGTGAATGTACTAGAATGACATCTAAATCCCCACGGACGCCTTAACAAAATGCCTCCAGTTCTTCCAAGAAGATCATATATATATGTTTGTATGTTTCTGAATGTAGTTTTGATGTATCATATTTAGGGAATTTGTCTTAAAGAAGTAATAACTAATATAAACTCTAATCTACAGTCCAAAATTCCCATGCCTATACGTATCACCTATATTTAAATTGCATATATCCTTTTATTTAGGTACTGGCATCTTTCAGTTTTTCCTTCTTACTAACCTTTATCCATGCCTATAAAGTCACTTTTAAGAAGCACTCAAGGGATGATGATATGGTAGCCTGTGACAAACTCTGGGCTCTGTCCTGTAACTACTTGTTGAAGAGTGCTTTGAAAACTACTGCTTTTTTCTCTCTTTGCTTTGTATATATGTTATATTATATAATAAAATTTTTTTTAAAAAAGCACTCATATGGAAACAGCCACATTCAGTTACGAGGATATAAACTTAATGTGTATGGATTTATTCATGACTTATTGAATAAGGAAGTTCCAGTTCCTCTAAGGACAGGTCCTCAATTCTGTTTTTTTTTCACATTTGCATTCAAATAATCCTCTTAAGAGGCGGTGTGACGGTGGTTCAGTGGCAGAATTCTCGCCTGCCATGCCAGAGACCTGGGTTCAGTTCCCGGTACCTGACCATGTACTCACTGGGGAACAGGCTCCATGCTCACCTACTGTCTGTGCCTATGTAGATGTTAGCCTGACGTCACAGCCAGAGGCATGACCTTTCCATGCTGGAGCCTATGGATTCTTCCCCCATCAGCCCCAGCCATTGTCATTGCCTTGCTGTGCTCCAACTGCTTCTATGGTCTTTTCAGGAACTGGGAAGTATATACAGTATACTCGCTGCCATTTTAAATGTTGGAGACATTGGATTTTCTTCTGTGGCGACTGAACACCAGACCGACAAGAGCTACATTTCCAACCGTGCAGCTCTGGAGAACTGTGAGTTTTATTTTCTTCCATTCAAAACTAAACTCCTTCAAAGTCTTCATGTACCCTGACTACTAAGGATAATTTCAAGCAACTGTACTTATGTGGAA
The DNA here is from genome assembly GCA_004026745.1 of Myrmecophaga tridactyla. Classification (NCBI taxonomy): domain Eukaryota; kingdom Metazoa; phylum Chordata; class Mammalia; order Pilosa; family Myrmecophagidae; genus Myrmecophaga; species Myrmecophaga tridactyla. Next base: position 64,224 of record PVIY010011073.1, on the reverse strand, counting down.
TCTTTAAAAGCACACTTGGATTCAATTTGTGTAAAATGAAGCTTAAAACAGATTTTCATGCCTACAAATTAACTGATTACTGTAGAAAAAGTTTCTAAAGACTGGGCTGTTATGACTAGTTTAGGAGCAATTTAGATTTCAATGTAAAAACATAGAAAATATTTAAATTTGGTAAACTTATCTGAAAGTTAAAGTTGTTATCATATGGATTTAGCATCCATATCATTTCATTTGTAATGTTCATTTGTAATGAAAATCTGTGTTTTTGCTTTCATACCACATAGATATTTTTATACATATTCATCCTGGGTTGACTACGTAAGAGAAGTTCATCATGGTATTTGCCACAAATCAAGTTTTCTCTTAAGAGTAAAGTTTGACAAATTATTCCAGTAAATTTCCAAAGCAACGCTGCATTCCAGGTGCACTGTTTCAGTTGGCACCAGTTCTGTCAGTTCTATCCCAGAAATATCTCTCAAAGCTGCTGACCACTTCTTATCCGCATCATCACCACTCTCATCCAACCATCCTAACCTCACACCTCTCAGCTGAACCTCTCATTCTTGATCCTTTCCAAGCCATCCTACACAATTCCTTCAGAAACCACTTAGCACATGTATGTAAGTGAGTTCTCCACTCAGACGCATCCTCGCTCTCTTTCTCTCCACTTGAATCTCTTGACTAATTTCCCATTCCTTCTGGATGAAGACTAACAAAACCAGAGTGTTATTTTATAAAGTCTTCTCAGTATCAATACATCCTAAGGCAAAATGCCTGGCATGTACTAGGCACTCAGTAAAATATCTGTGAAATGAATGAGCAATGTGGGATAGAAATAGATATACAGGTGATGAGATTACACTTTCCAGAAGCAGATCAAAGTGGAATGACCAGAAATGCCACTAGGAATCACTAGGTAATCAGTGTTTAGGGAAGGTCAACTGATCAGACATGGGGGATGGAGAATTTGAAGCCTTCTCTTACACTTTCTACCAAAATGAATTCCCCCAAATATATGGATTTTAATGCAAAAAAAAATCATAAAACTACCAGACAAATAAATGCATTTACATTATCCTAACATGATAAATGCCTTGAGGGACTTCATGGGCATAAAACCAAAAGCAGAAATAATAAAGAAAAATATGGATGTTTTGACTACGTAAAAATTAAAATAGTTTCATCCTAAAACAAGAAAACACAAATGAAATTGCAGTGGAAATGAAAAATGAGGGAAAATATTTGCAATGTGTATGGCAAAACATTACTCTCTTTGACCCATGAATTGATTAGGAAACAGTGAACCTATCAGTGGAAAGGGCAGTTTACACAATAAAAGCCACAAACACTAATAAAAATATGAAAAGCAGAAAGTACTCGGCTTCACAAGGATTGAGTTAAAAGCAGATTGAAAGAAGACATTTTTTTCCAATCAAATTGGCGCTTTTTAAAAATGATAATGCCTGGTGTTCATGACATTTGTGTTGAAATTATTGGTCTTTGATTTGACTGGTAGGAGTGTAATTGGTTCCGAATTTTTGAAGATCACTTAGGTAGTGTATGTCAAAAGTCTTAAATGTATTTACATGCTTTGAACCAATTGTTTAAGTTAGGCAATGTATGCTAAGAAAATATGAACACAGATTCATGCTCAAAATATTTATTCTGACATTCTTTACAATTATAAACATCCAACAAACGTTATCAAATATATTAGGATATCAGTATGTCACAATACTATGCAACAAGTTATAATTATATTCACAAACAATATCTAACAATATGCAAAATGCTTAAGGTATTAAATTAAGATAAAATACATGTGCATCCTCTGCAAATAACTACTCTCCTTTTGAGAAAAAAAAAAGATAAAATACATGTGCAGAATAACTACAATAACATACCTAGAAGGAAAGAACAACAAAATGTTAACTTTGAAGTTAAAATGTATACAGTGACAAAAAGGATATTGCTTAAAATAGCATTTGACAATCTTATCCACATAATAGCCAAGAAATTCTTGCCCCAGATGCCAAAATTAAATTTTAATTGTTCAAAATATTTTAAAAGAAGAAACATTGATTTTAAAATTACCTTATTGTTTGTGTAATCATTTTGGTTGAAAATGTTTATTATATTCAAAAATAAGTACATTGAGTTTAAGTGTTATTAGTTTGTTTTTTTTTTTTGCTTGGGCAGGCATCAGGAATCGAACCTGGGTCCCATGGCAGGCGAGAAATCTGCCTGCTGAGCCACCATGGCCTGCAGTGGTGTTATTAATGCTATATGCCCTGTGATATTTGTGTTCATTCAGACATCAAATTTAACAAAACTTAGTAAACTTAAATATGTATCTGAAAAGTTGTGTCATAAGCGGTACACAAATGCTGTAGTACGTTAATACTCTTTGGGTAATATATCATAGAAGATACTAAAAAATACATTTGTTTTGATATACCCCTGAAGTTTAACTAACCTTCCAATTAATTTCTGTATTTTAAAAATACGCACAGAATCATAGTATCCAAATTATACTGACCAATGTTCTGTTTTCTTAATTTAACATAATTCAGTGAAACTACATTTAGCATCACCTAAACAACCAAGCAGCCCACATCATCAGCCAGTTGGTTTAGGTTTTGCTATCTTATGCAGCACCCAAGTTTGGTCAGTGAGGCAGGGAGAGGAAAACAATCAAGAAGATAACTAGGACTGAAGTTGAATAGAAACTTGTTTTCACATTCAAAATTGCCACAGTATTTGTTGTATGATGTCTGAAGAAAGTGCATTAAGAACTTTCATCCGGGCGGCTGCCGTGGCTCAGCAGGCAGAGCTCCGACCTGTCGTGCTGGAGGTGTGGAGTTCGATCCCTGGTGCCTCCTGCCCATATGCAAATTAAAAAAAAAAAAAGAACTTTCATCCCAGAAGCGGGGCAAGATGGCAGCATGGTGAGGTGTGGAATTTAGTTCATCCTCCAGAGCAGCTGTAGATAGCCAGGAACTGTATGGAACAACTGCTGGGGCCACGTCAGTGACTGGACACCCAGCGTACACCAGTCTGGACCAGGTGGAATAGCTAAGACCCCTCAGAAGACTCTAAGTCACCCAAGCCATGGAGGCCAGTGCCTCCCCATGGGTGTGGCTGGCTGGTTTCCCCAGGGGAGAGGAGATAGACTTTACCAGTAAAAAGGGCTTAACTCAACCAAGCTCCAATTGCTAAATTAATTAACAAATTCAGACTACTGAAAACAGGCTCCCAGCATAGATAAACCTGGAAAAAGCAATAAAGGAACTAGGAGTTCTTGACCCTGGCAGAGAGGGGTCAGGACTGATGGGGGAGAAAAAACAAACAAACAGAAGCTTTTTGAGCTGGACAGCACAAAATATTAGAAAAGGGCTGGAGGGCGGGCCACAGTGGCTCAGCAGGCAGAGTTCTCACCTGCCATGCTGGAGACCCAGGTTCAATTCCCAGTGCCTGCCCATGCAAAAAAAGAAAAGAAAAGAAAAGGGCTGGAACCCGGGAAAAAGAAAGAGCATAGAGCCTGGAGATACATAGAGCCATGTATCAACTCTAGCTCTTGATTGACAAACCCAATGTGCAGGGGTCAGGCTCTGAAAAGGCTTTTTTATTTTTATTTATTACCCCTTGACTGCTCATTAGATAGAACTGCAAGCACTCTCAGGTGCCAACAATGCCCCAGGCAAGGACCAAATGAATGTTTGTCTGAGAGACAAAGTAACTAGTCAGGTGAGTGGGATTAATTCCCTAAATGTGTATCTTCTGCAAAAAAAGTGGGGTAGGGCCCACTTCAAATGGAATTTCTCCTTCAAGGAATTCAGGCCACAGGGACTGGAAAACAGGAGCAATCAAAGCTGTCTGACTACCTCACTTTTGTTTCAACCATGCTCCTGGCAGAGAGAATCTGCTGAAATTAAAGGTACCACATCACTTTATGCTGATGGGACCCTCAGGCAGACAAGCACCACATACTGGGCAAAACAGGAAAAGCACAGAGTCTAGAGGCTTCATAATGAAACCTGCTGGGTCTCACCCTCAAGGAAAACTGATGCTGGCTACTCCTTCCTTCTGAGATGTGGGTCTGTCTGGTCTGGGAAAATCTGACCAGAGTCTGTAATATCTGAGAAGAGCCTCCTCAATAAAAAGGGGGGGGGTGTCCATATAGGCAGGGCAAGAAACAGAAAAACAAGAACTGAAAAATTCTAATCAGTTAAACAGAACCTATGCTAGAGGTCTAGAATAAGTTGAACTGAATGTCAAAGAACAGATAGAACAAGGCCATCCATCAAGAAAATCCTGGGTAAAAGAGTGAAAACAACCTCTGGAGTAAACAAATTAATGAAATCAAATGTCTAGACACCAGCAAAAAATAATGACTCATACTAGGAATCAAAGATATGGCCCAGTCAAAAGAGCAAGCGACTACTTCAAATGAGATACAGGAGTTGAAATAACTAATTCAGGATGTTCAAACAGACATGCAAAATCTCATCAAAAATCAAATCACCAGTTGAGGGAGAATATAAAGAAGACATTGGGTGAATATAAAGAAGAACTCAAAAGTTTGAGAAAACAAACTGCAGAACTTATGAGAATGAAAGGCACAATAGAAGAGATAAAAAAAAAAAAACAATGGAAATCTATGATGATAGATTTGACCCTGCAGAAATAATAGAGTTAATGAAAGGATACTATGAGAAGCTTTAAGCTATTAACTCAACAATGTAGATGAAATGGACAACTTCTTAGAAAGACATGAACAACCAGCATTGACTTGAGAAGAAATAGATGACCTCAACAAACCAATCACAAGTGAAGGATTGAATCAGTCATCAAGAAGCTCCCAAAAAAGAAAAGTCCAGGACCAGATGTCTTCACATGTGAATTCTGCCAAGCATTCAGGAAAAAATTAGTAGCGATCATGCTCAAACTCTTCAAAAATTTGAAGAGGAAGGAAAGCTATCTAGCTCATTCTATGAAACCAACATCACCCTAATACCAAAGCCAGACAAAAATACTACAAGAAAAGAAAATTACAGACCAATCTCTTTAATGAATATAGATGCAAAAATCCTCAACAAAATACCTGCAAATTGAATCTAGCAGCACAGTAAAAGAATTATGCACCATGACCAAGTGGGGTTTATTCCAGTATGCAAGTCAGTTTCAACATGAGAAAATCAATTAATGTAATACACCATATCAACAAATCAAAGTGGAAAAAACACATGATCATCTGAACTGATGCAGAAAAGGCTTTTGAAAAAATTCAACATCCTTTCTTGATGAAAACACTTCAAAGGATAGGAATAGAAGGGAACTTCCTCAACATAATAAAGGAAATATATTAAAAACCCACAGCTAACATCATCCTCAATGGGGAAAAACTGAAAGCTTTCCCTCTAAGATTAGGAACAAGACAAGGATGTCCACTGTCACCATTGTTATTCAACATTGTGCTGGAAGTTCTAGCCAGAGCAATTAGACAAGAAAAAGAAATACAAGGCATCCAAATTGGAAAGGAAGAAGTAAAACTCTCACTGTTTGCAGATGACATGATACTATATGTCAAAAACCCTGAAAAATCCACAGCAAAACTACTAGAGCTAATAAACGAGTACAGCAAAGTGGCAGGTTACAAGATCAACATTCAAAAATCTGTAGTGTTTCTCTACACTAGTGATGAGCAATCTGAGGAGGAAATCAAGAAAAAAATTCCATTTACAGTAGCAACCAAAAGAATCAAATATTTAGGAACAAATTTAACTAAGGATACTAAAAACCTGTACATAGAAAACTATAAGAAATTGCTAAAAAAAAAAAAAAAATCCTGGAAGACCTAAATAAATGAAAGGGCATATCATGTTCATGGATTGGGAGATTAAATATAGGTAGGATGTCAAGTCTACCCAATCGATTTATAGATTCAATGCAATACCAATTAAAATCCTAACAACTTACTTTGCAGAAATAGAAAAATAACCAAATTTATTTGGAAGGGCAGGGTGTCCCAAATAGCTAAAAATGTTTTGAGAAAGGAAAATGAAGTGGGAGGTCTCACATTACTTGACTTTAAAGCGCATTACAAAGCTACAATGGTCAAAATAGCATGGTACTGGCATAAAGATAGATATACTGACCAATGAAATCAAATGAAGTGCTCAGGAATAGAGTCTTTCATCTATGCACAATTGATCTTTGATGAGGCACTCAAGCCAACCCATCTGGGAGAGAGCAGCCTCTTCAATAAATGGTGTTTGGAGAACTGGACATCCATATACAAAAGAATGAAAAAGGATCCATATCTCACCCCCAATACAAAAATTAACTCAGAATGGATCAAAGTCCTAAACATTAGAGCTAAGGCCATAAAACTTTTAGAAGAAAATGTAGAGAAATATCTTATAAATCTTGTAATAGGATGCGGTTTCCTAGATCTTACACCCAAAGCACAGCACTGAAGAAAGAAATACATAAATGGGAACTCCTCAAAATTAAACACTTTTGTGCATCAAAGAACTTTGTCAAGAAAGTAAAAAGGCAGCCCATGCAATCAAGACAATATTTGGAAACCCCACACCAGATAAGGGTTTAGTATCCAGAATATGTAAAGAGATTCTTCAACTCAACAAAAAAGACAAACAATCCAATTTTTAAAATGGGCAAATGACATGAACAGACACTTCTCAGAAATGGAAATACAAGTGGCTAAAAGGCACATGAAAAGATGCTCAGCTTCACTGGCTATTAGGGAAATGCAAATCAAAACCAAAATGAGATATCATCTCACACCCACTAGAATAGCCATTATCAAAAGAACAGAAAACAATAAGTGCTGGAGAGGATGTGGGGAAGAATGCACATTTATACACGTTTGTGGGAACGTTAAATGGTGCAACTGCTCTGGAAGATAAGTACAGAATTGCCATATGATCCAGCAATCTCTTTACTAGGTGTATATTCAGAAAAATTGAAAGGAAGGACACAAACAGACACTTGCACATCAATGTCTATAGCAGCATTATTTATGATTGCAAAAGATGGAAACAGCCAAAGTGTCCGTCATGGATGAGTGGCTAAATAAGCTGTGGTATATACATACAATGGAATATTACACAGCTGTAAGACAGAATAAAGTCATGAAGCATGTAACAATGTGGATGAACCATGAGGACATTATGCTGAGTGAAATTAGCCAGAAACAAAAGGACAAACACTATATGGTGTCACTAATATGAACTGATATTAATGAGGGAACTTTGAAAGTTGAAGTAAAGAACACAGGTTATCAGGAGATAGAAATAGGGTAGAGATTTGGTGGGCATTTGGTGCTAAAGGAATAAAGATTGTGCAACAGCACTGACTGTACAGATTCAGAAATGTATAGCACAATACTACCTGATGGTAGCATAATAATATAAGTACACTGAATGAGGCTAAATGTGAGTATGACTGAGAAAGAAGAACTGGGGGCATGTATGAAACCAGAAGGGAAGAGAGAGGATAAAGACTGAGACGGTATAACTTAGAGTGGATAATTATGGTGAGTAAATGTATAAATATAAAAACATTTTTGTATGAGGAGAAACAAATGAATGTCAACCTTGCAAAATGTTGAAAATGCATGGTATACGGGAAAAAGTACGATCGATGCAAGCTAGGGTCTATAGCTAACAGTAACATTGTAATATGCTTCCACTGAATGTAAAAAAGGCATTAGGCCAAAACTAAATATCAACAGGCAGGGGAATGGGGAAGGGGTATGGATTCTTTACAGAAGTAAAGGAAATGTCTTCAGATAGATTATGGTGGCGAAGGCAAGTCTATTTACTTAGGTTGGATTGTAAGAAGCGTGAATAAAATTGTTTAAAAATGAACTGAGCGCGGTGCAATGGTGGCTTAGTGGCAGAATTCTTGCCTGCCATGCCAGAGACCCAGGTTCAATTCCCAGAGTCTGTCCATGTCAAAAAAAAATAGTGAAATGAACAGAGAGAAACAAATGCTAGAGAAAATGTGGGGAGAGAGGTATACCTATTCACTGTTGGTAGGGAAACGAGAGGTGCAGCCCCTTAGAGGGCAGGGTGGTGGTTCCACAGGAGGCTGGGAGTGGGGTTGCCATGTGATCCTGAAACCGGGTTGCTCAGTGTGTAGCTGGAGGAACTGAGTGTGGGGACACGAATGGACATTTGCATACAGGTGTTTCTGGCTGCAGTGTTCTTGATCCACAATGGATGGAGGTGGTCTAAGGGTACAATGACTGAGGAATGGAAGGGGAACTATGCTTTATACATACAGTGGACTACTGAGTAGCCACAACAAGGAATGAAGTTGCAAGGCATACAACTAGATGAATGAACCTTGAGGATTGTGACTGAATGAAATGTCAGAAATGAAGGGCAAACATTATCATGCCTCACTCATATGGACTAACTGTAATATGAAAGCTTGGTGAACTAAAGTTGAGAGCATGGATTATCAGATCTGGGCTTATTGTAAAGGGTCCTAGATTGTAAGCTCTTACAGCACCCACATATATTCAAGAGTTGTAACTGTTATTCTTAAATTCTGAGGTACAGAGCTGTTTGTATATAACCTGGTTCCCAGAAATTTTGGATATATATGTGACACCTAAGACTCAGAGTTAGAGCTCTGTAGCTGTGAAAGTCAGCAATGCCCCATATAAGAACTGTTTAAAAAGTTGAAAAAGGGATTGGACTTCAACTAGAGATATGAATTAAGCTGATCTGGACAGGACTAAGGTATAACGGAATACAGGATAAAGGATGATATCGTCCATATTTTAAAACTTCAACTTCTGTATGAGACCAAAGGGAGAACTGTTTATTAGCTGCAAAATTTATATTTTGGGTAGTGCATTTCCTAATTTAACTTACATGGTCAGTTTTAGTTGAACACCATAAGTACATGAAATCTTGAATAGGGCATGAGATTTTGTTGGTTTGTCCAGGTTAGTGTTATGCCTGATATATCCCAGAGTAATTTGGGCAGTGAATAATGAAGTATTTGCAAAGTCCCCTGGAGGACTTGGGAGAAAGGAGGAAATATTTAATTTCTCCATTTGGAGAATTCCTGATATTCTCAAGAGCAGGGGGAACAACCAAATCAATAGGCTGATCCCTCGATCTTGGGATTCGCCCCTGTGAAACTTATTCCTGCAAAGGATAGGCTAAGCCTACTCATAATTAAGAGACACTCCCAGAGAACCTCTTTTGTTGCTCAGATGTGGCCTCTCTTTCCCTAAGCCGACTCTGCAGGTGAACTCACTGCCTTCCCTCCTATGTGGGATATGACTCCCAGGGGAGTAAATCTCCCCGGCAGTGTGGGGTAGAACTCCTGGAGTTCACCAGAACCTGGCATCATGAGATTGAGAAAGCCATCTTGACCAAAATGGGGAAGAGAAAAATGAGACAAAATAATTCTTCAGTGGCTGAGAGATTTTAGAGTTAAAAGGTTATCCTGGAAATTATTCTTGTGCATTTTATAGATATCCCTTTTTAGTTTATGTTGTATTTGGAGTGGCTGGAGGGAAGTATTTGAAACTGTTGAGCTGTGTTTCAGTTGCCTTGTTTCTTGAAGACAATTATAAAACTATACAGCTTTTAGAATGTGACTGTGTGATTGTGAAAACCTTGTGTCTGATGCTCCTTTTATCCAGGGTATGGGCAGATGAGTCAAAAGATATGGATAAAAAAATAAACAAGAACGGGGATAAGGGCTAAAATAAATTGGGTAGATTGAAATACCAGCAGTCAATGAGAGAGAGGGGTAGGGGTATGGGATGTATGAGTTTTTTCTTTTTATTTCTTTTTCCAGAGTGATGCAGATGTTCTAAAACTGATCATGGTGATGAATACACAACTATGTGATGACATTGTGGGCCATTGATTGTGCATCATATGTGTACGCGTGTGAAAATTTATCAATAAAAATATTCAAAAAAAAAAAAAACAACCACCTGGAAACTCATTGTGGTAATTTATTTTAACAATATGTCTGTTTATTTTTTCAGCTGCTTCTTTGCTTTGCATTCAGGCAGAGGAGCTACAAGAAGCTGTCACCTCCCACTGTGTGGTCACTAGAGGAGAAACGATCATACGTCCCAACACTGTAGAAAAAGCCACTGAAGTCAGAGATGCTATGGCTAAAACTTTATACGGCCGTCTCTTTAGTTGGATTGTCAATCGCATTAACTGTTTGTTGAAGCATGACACATCATCGAGGTAAGAACTTTTAGAAACATTTTTCCCTAAATGTCATGTGATATAAATCAATTTTCTGAGTTACTGCTTTGTATATGAATCCCTTTGAAGATGTTTCTAATCGATACTATTAAATTCTCAAAGTTGTGTTTCAATAAATCTGCTTTCTTTCCCAATAATACCACTTCACTATGCCATATAATATTAACATTTAAAAACTGCTGCAACATAAACCTGCAGCCAAGTGAGTAAACACAATAGAAAGCAGATTTTCACACTGAGATATCATATCATGAATTTTTATGCTCTTGGGATCAGAGGATGGACCATGAAGAATGTATCACTTTATACTTGTATAGCCTGTCAAGCCAACAGTTCTTTGTTTTCGCTTTGAGAGTTTTAGTTACATCTTGAAGATAAAGGAAAATTTTCACAATAAGCATGGGTATTGTGACCTCCATTTCAGATGAAATTTAATCTGGAGATGCAACTCATAGCTGGTAAATGGTCAAGCCAGGGGAAAACGCTGGCATTTGCTGGTCATAATCCCAACAGCCTCCCCAGTACCTCATCCTAGAAATAGAGAACAGCTGCCGCGTTGACTGGGTGCTGTGTCAGTGCCAGAGATGGTGCACAGCTCAACGTCTTCACATATACATTTGGGGCCCTGCTCTAAACCTTCAGAAACTTTGCATATGAAAAAATCAAGATGGATGCCTACCCAAGAGAGCCTTGTGAGACCTGCTTACTATACATAAGAGACCATTTTGTACACATTTTGGACAAGCATTTCTTTGTTGTGTTCCAGGAAAAATACACACCACGATATTATCCAGTCAGACTATCAAAGACAGCAGCCATTATTCCTCTGTTTGTGCTCTCTGCCCCCAAAGTTGCTTCTGTACCTCCCACTTAACTGTGCCCAATGTGTCTGAGTCTGCCGACCATAATCCAATTGGCCCATTGTGACCCCACAAGGTCCAAAGAGCTTGTTTATTCATATGTGGTCGTCTGTCTACCAGATACCAAAATTTCAGGTGAAACTGGAAAAATGCAGTCATCTCATCTGGGCTTTCTCAGTATCTGGGTGCTCCCCATAATGTAGGCAAGATGCTCAGAGATTTGGCCTCACTCTGTTAGTTGTCATCAACACGTTTGGCACTAAACGGTCCGCAGAGGAGTATGACTTCAAAACAGGTTCCTTTCCAGATGATCTGCTGAAAAATCCACTATAGCCTGCCTACTAAATTGTGACTTTCCTTCCCATCTGAAAAAATTCAAATCTTAGACTAAAAAATTTAAGAAAGTTTAAAACATTGAAACAAGGCCATTGGAGTAGTTCAGTTCTTTCAAGGTTTGCATTGACGTTTGGGAGATTCTGTCCACTTGGGTGGCACTGGACAAGTTATTGGATTTATTGGGGTCTCTTCCATCTCTGCTGCTCAATAAGGGCATTGGACAATGATTCCATGGTCTTAATTTTGAGTGAGTATTTTGGTGAGTTTTCAGAATCTTGAAAACTGTCAGTGTCCTTCACTCACTCATCCCCCTCCCCCCAAATATATATGTACACCCCCACCAAAATATTGCACAGAGTTAAGATTCCAGACTCTTTGAAGGCCGTTAATTAAATTTAAGGACCCCTGATCTAACTCATCACCCAAGTCTCCCTGCCTCAACAGTGTATTATACAATGAGTACAATATTTATCCCTGTAGGATCCTGTGGGGCTGAAAGACTGAGGAAGAACAAGCATGCCAACTAAACCAGCCTAAATTTCACCCTGACATCTTGCCTCACATAAGCACATAAAATTATACTTACCATTTAAAGTAGGATGTTTGGTGGAACATATGTGAAGGGTTCTGTAACTCCACGTTCTGAATTCAGTCTCTGCCTCAGGACGCAGGGCGCTTCCTTCCACTAAGCATACAGCTCCTGGGTGCCACTCCTGAGTCACTTCCTCACACACCATTTAAACCAGTGTGACTCCCTAGCACAGTGAACCAAAGAGAAGCCTTGTACTTTCCTTTTCACACTGATGTAGTTTGCTAGCTGCCGAATGCAATATACCAGAAACAGAATAGCTTCTAAAAAGGGGAATTTAGTAAGCTGCTGGTTTACAATTCTAAGGCCAAGATAATGTCCCAATTAAAGCAAGTCTATAGAAATGTCCAATCAAAGGTATCCAGGGAAAGATACCTTGGTTCAAGAAGGCCGATGAAGTTCAGGGTTTCTCTCTCATCCAAGAAGGCACATGGTGAACACAGTCACGGTTTCTCTCTCAGTTGGAAGGGCACATGGCGAGCACAGTGTCATCTGCTAGCTTTCTCTCTGGCTTCCTGTTTCATGAAGCTCCCCAGGAGGCGTTTTCCTTCTTCATCCCCAAAATGCTGGCTGATGGACTTTCTGCTTCATGGTGCTGCAGCATTCTCTGCTCTGTCCGAATCTCTCATTCTCCAAAATGTTTCTTCTTTTATAGGACTCCAGAAACTTCTCAAGACCCACCCAAATGGGTGGAGACATGTCATCACCTAATCCAGTTTAACAGCCACTCTTTTTTTTTTTTTTTTAACATGGGCAGGCTTAACAGCCACTCTTGATTAAATCACATCTCCAGGGAGATGATCTTATTACAGTTTCAAACATACAATACTGAATAGGGATTAGAAGAAATGGCGGCCTTTACAAAATGGGATTAGGATTAAAACCTGGCTTTTCTAGGGTCCATACATCATTTCAAACCAGCACATACACTCACATGAAAATAACTTTGCAATGTATAGATTTCCTGATGGGTAGAGGAAGGGGCAAACTTTTTGACCAAGTATCTCACAAGTATCTGACAAGTATCTCTGTTTAGTAAACAGAGGAAACTATTACAACATAGCTGAAGAATGCATTTGAAATGTTTAATTATAAAATAGTGTTCAATTGTATTTTTTTTTTTTACATGGGCAGGCACCGGGAATCGAACCCGGGTCCTCTGGCATGGCAGGCAAGCGTTCTTGCCGCTGAGCCACTATGGCCCGCCCTCAATTGTATTTTTAAATTATTTAGTTGTTAATGAAATCCACACATATTATATCTTTCCCCCATGGTACCATTTGTCCTATATTTTAAAACTATGAGCAAATAATCCAAAAATAAATAACAATTCTGTAAAATGATTGAAATATTTTCAGCAGGATATTTTACCTGTTGTCCTGGAAAGGCTAAATAAAAACTTTAACAGAATTTTTGCCTCTCTGGAATGGTTGTTATTGGGTATGTTTTTTACTGAATTCTGAGTGCTAGTCAGATTTCCTGTGGTCCCTGATTCACTCAGGGCTGTGTCTTTGTGCTTATAAACCCAAAAGTAAAAAAAGTTTCTTTTGTTTAAGTATATAAGATAGGATATAGGAACAGTTTTTGCAGAAGGAAAATACTATGCCTTTTACATACTATAATTGATGCTGCCTCCATTATCTTTACATTCAATGGATAAAACTTCTTCAATTAAGAAAATTTGGGGCGGGCCACGGTGGCTCAGCAGGCGAGAATGCTCGCCTGCAATGCCAGAGGACCCGGGTTCGAGTCCCGGTGCCTGCCCATGTGAAAAAAAAAAAAGAAAATTTTCACTCTAAATATATGTCCTGGTAATAGTTTCTTAGCAAAAGTGTGCCATGAGATACCCCACTTTACATTAACTCTTAGGGCAATAAGTAAGAGCTCAAAATAATGTCTTTTCATTCTTTCAGTGGGAATGGTGATGAACTGAGCATTGGAATTCTTGATATATTTGGCTTTGAAAATTTCAAAAAAAATTCGTTTGAGCAGCTGTGCATTAACATTGCAAATGAACAAATTCAGTATTATTTCAACCAACATGTGTTCGCATGGGAACAGGTAAGTCAAAATATTATAGAAGTGCATGTATATGCAGAGTTGTACTAAGGACGCCTGATCTCAATCAGATTTAAAGCCTTAAATATTTAATAAAGGCAAAGAAAATATTCTCTTTTCTCCATGTCCATAGGAAAAAAAGAAAGAAATCAAACAAAAAAACAAACAAAAGCTAGTATGAATTTACTACAGCTTGATATGTAGTGTTAACTGCCTTCCATCGATGATATTGCCCCCTTCTCCCATAGTGTCTGAGCCCTTGCACACAAATATGCTTCCTTGGAAAATTTAAGTAAGCAGATGTGTCTGACTGTTTCTCTTTCTGTAGACTGCAAATTCTGTTTGAAATTTAAATATCCATCTAAAATGCATTAAACTTCAGAATTCCAGTAGCTAGGCAACAGAATGCACTGATAATGGGTTTGATGCAATTGGTATGAAACAGTAATTTTGTCAGGGTACACTGTGTAATTTATGATTCACCTTCAAAATATTCCTCTTTACAGAAAAGGCAGCACCATACTGGAATTGCAATTGGCAAAGCTGTAGTATTACAATTATTGAGATGGTTTAAATAAGTCTAAGAGAAATATTCATATTTTATTATTACTCATTAATTCGTGTGTCTTCTTCAAATATTAAACTGCTTTTTTGTGTTTACTGGTTAGAACTGAAGTTTTTGTTTAGCCTTAAGGTAAATTAGAGGTACATAAACTTCTTTTGATTCTTGAGAATTCATTTTGAAGTTGCAGTCGTGAAAATGATAGTCACAAAAGAAAACATTTGGATCTTGACATTTCATAAGCCACAAAAGGACATAAATTAAGACTATCTGTGTGGGCGTCAGGCTCTGTCTCTCATCTCCCCAGGATCTTGTTCCAGCAAGTCATTCTCTCACCCTCCCTATACCCCTTCTTGTCTCCTTCTCCGCCCCCTCCATTGGTGCAGTTCTTTTAGCTTAGATATATGATTAAATCTTTCAATTCTCAAAATTGAACAAAAAACAAAGAGAAAAATCCTTCTCCATCATACTTCTCTCTGCAGCCATGCCTCCCACCCACTCCCCTTCACAGACAAGCCCCTTGAAGATGTATTCAATACCCACCACACCCATTCCTTACCCACCTACATCCATTGTGTCTTTAGTATCTGTCTCTGACCTCCCATACTCCACTGCAATGAGCCTTCCTAATTTTGTCAGTCATGGCCATCAGAAACTTTCTAGTCTGACCATTATTGTCTTTTCTGCAATTTTCAACCCTGTTGACAGATTCCCCTTTCTGGAACACAGCTCCACTGCCTCCCTGATAGCATCTTCTTGTATCTCTTCCTTCCCCTTTTGCTGGCTTACCCCTTCACTCTTCCTGACCATCCATCCCCTAAATCAGTGTTTCTCAACCCTGGCTGCATATTGGAATCATTTGGGCATGTTTGTAAAATTCCAGTTAAGCCAGAATCTCTCAGGATGGAACCCAGACATTAATAGTTTTCAAAGGTTCCCAGTATATTCCAATGTGCATCAAGGTTAAGAACTATTGCCCTCAGTTCTAGCTCCCCAAAGAATTCGATCCTTGACCCTACCCTCACCCTTGCTAGGAGATAAATCCACTTCCATGATTTCAGCCACTCCCAACATGCTCATGAAGCTCAAGTCGGCGCTGTGTTCCCCACCTCCATTTAGCAAGGCCTACAGGACTTGACTCGGAATTGAGCTCATCATCCTTCCCCTCACCTGTATTCTTTCTCAGTGAATGACATCTCTATCTACCCACCTACTCAAGCCAAAAAGTCATATATTTCATTTCTCGGTACTGAAATCCAAGAAACTCATCATCTTGTTCATAGTCTTCCCTCCGTTATGCACTGATAAAAATATTTGACAGTATAATATTTAGTTTACATTTTTGCCTTTCTTATGAGGTTGTAAACTCCTTTGCATTAAGGGTGTCTTAATTCTTCTTGTATCTTTAGAGCATGACATATAGCAAGTGGCTCATTAAATATTTATTGAATGAATGTCGTCTTGTTTAACGTCTTGCAATGCTCATGGGATCCATTCGAACAAGAGACTGAAACAAGTACAATTATGTTTGCCAGAACTCTCTGATATGGTTCTATTAAGACGACGAACCTCATGGAACCAGGGCTTCCCCCCATGTTTCCCGTCTGGTTAATGAATGACTCGCGTCGATAGACTTCTCTTGTTTTTCTGTTTAGGGGCTTGGGATTAACATGTCAACTGGTTTTACCAGAACTAGCTTTTCGACCAGGGCACAACTCTTTCAGTAATTATTGCTTTTCACTTTTTATAGAATGTTAGAGTTCTGAATTCACTTTGATTTATAACCTTGAATTTCATTCACAATCCCATTGCTCTTAATTAGTTTGGCTTTGGGCTTTCTACAAATTGAAGTATTCCATAAGGCCCTTAAAAATATCCTTGAGATGCTTTCAAGGCAAAACAACCCCCAAATTACTCCAAATAAAATTAATATCCAACTGGGATCCAAGATGGTAAAAAGTGCTTTGAGCAATTAAGGTCATTTCCGATCCTGGCCTTTGCCTTCCTCGGATAAACACCCAGGGAATCCTGCTTCCTGCATGCTCAGGTGGATGGATGCGTAAACCATGGAGTTAATCTGGGATGCTCGTTATGTTAACCCGTGGTGCAAATGGTTTTCCCCTTTCACTCTGTCCCTTCCCCGGGAAGGCAGATGATGTAAGCATGAAATGCTAACTGTAGCTGTGTGCCTTGGCCATCACATTGAAGACCACACTTACACTAATTTCTATAAGTGAGAAGCAGTTATCAACCAAATATCAATTAAAGGTATGGCCACCCTTGTTTTGGCTGAATATAATTGCAGGATTAATGCAAGTGACAGCTTCTTAGCTTAATAAAGCATTAGTGCTTATCACTAAGACATTGTGTCCTCAGTTTCATGGGACAGACTAATAATCTGGCCAAATCTGAGCAAGGCATAAGCCTCAAACAGCTCCTGCACAGATGAAACACTTCTTAAACCAGCGAACAATATCTTTATAGGCAATCCTACAAAATTGGAACATAAATACAGTTTGCTGTAAGTATTTATTTAGGCCAAGTTCCGTTTAGATATGACATGTAACAGGACACTCCAGCAAAGTTGGTTTGAATGTCATTTCTCACTATCTTCCATTTTCGAAAGGCTCAATAGACTATAACAGAACATTTTAAGTGAAACAATTTATGATGGTGGCCTAATCTATAGGTTGCTGGGTGGGTAGTTTTATGGTTTTTGTAATGGTTACCTCCAACCAACTATTTGTACTGATTTTGAATTTTTCTAAATCTGGGAACTCCTGTTAGTCACTCATTGGCAGCTATACCTTATTCTCTTCATAATCTACTTCCCTATAGACATTACTCATATGCCTCAAAATCTCTCAACACCCAACCTAGAGCCTCCAGAATAAGAATATCTTATTATTATTATTATCTAGACATATAGAATGTCTAGAAGAGCTGGTCTATAATAGTATTACTTTTCTATTGTGTGCAATTTATATATATCTCCTGAAAATTTTCTGGAGTTTGATGTTTCAGAATATTTTAAACTTCTACTACATTCCCAGCACTAAGAATAACAGTTTTATAAAATTTAATAAAATTTAAAAGGACAATTTGTATCTGAAAATAACAGTTTGAAAGTTAGTTGACCCTGTAGCCCCCCAGCCCTGCAAATTCTAGATGACCCGCTGTGGAGCAAAGCAGCATCATTTTAAAATTCGAGGCTCAGCCATACTCTTCTTAATGAATTGCAGTGGTAAAGTATTATCATTTTCTCCCATTTTTATTAATTCCACAGATACAGTATTCAGATTTCAGCCTTCTCTATTCCATTTGCTTAGCGTTATTTGCCACACATACTACTGAGTTCCATATTTTCCAAGAGGTTTTCTGTTAGCAGCTAAAGAGGAGCAAACTGGTTTTCCCATATTCCCAAAAAGGGAAGCATCTTTTTCCAAAAGCCCTCCCACTGGATCTCCATAGTAACTAGGTAGCAAAGGTTTTGGTTTTGTTTGTTTGTTTTCTGGATTTCTTCTTGTAGAAGAGAGCTCAACAGTAATCAAAGCGGGATGCAAAGTCTGAAGTTCTCTGGAGTGGCAAAGCTTTAGACACGTGCATCCCTTGGCAGAGGTCTGCTGAGATGACTCTCTTGCTGGTGGTGGCAGTTTTTGGTTTTTGTTTTAGTTTTACACTAAATGTCATAATTATGGCATAGAAAGTACCAGTAAAATGAACCGGGCTCCCGAGAATTTTGCATTTCAAATCAAAGTGAATTCGCACCAACCCCAGATCCGTCTTCCCGAGCATAAGTTTGCTTTGGAACCAGTGTCGTCTTCTCTTTAGGGCGTCCACAGCACATGCATGATGCGGCAGAATCCGGTTTGTCCTAGAATCCTGAAGATCTACTCCACTTCCTTGCAGGCCTATTTATGCCTAGGATAAGCTCTCTTCCTCCATTAGATTGGCATATTTGTCTGGCTGATAACTGGACTAGAACACATTTTTTAAATGAGCTATTAATATTTGTTTCTTTACAAGAATGAGCTTTTGCATATATCATTTGTATATGAACCCGTGGGCTTAGAACTGGAAGTCAGAAGTTGTTTTATAAGCAGGAAGCCATTTACAGCACATAATGGAAACAGTAAGTGCAATTATTGCTCAAGCTTCTTTTGCAGAAAGCGATGTGTCCGACTTTCCTCTCCAGCTGCTCGCATCCTAACGTGGGAAGCCTTTGAGATTTGGAATGTGGGCTCCCACGCATAAGTTGCGGCAATTCAAAGAATAAAAATCCATTCATCTATATAATACCTACATTTTCAACTCTTTTAACATTATAAAATAAAAGGGATAAGCCATCTGATGAAAAAATGTGTGCTCAATTCAAAATGAA
Organism: Myrmecophaga tridactyla; assembly: GCA_004026745.1. Lineage (NCBI taxonomy): Eukaryota > Metazoa > Chordata > Mammalia > Pilosa > Myrmecophagidae > Myrmecophaga > Myrmecophaga tridactyla. The sequence goes on along the minus strand of PVIY010011073.1, from coordinate 45,158 downwards.
CTCCTTATAAATGTCTTCAGATTCTTTAGCATACAAAGTGTGAGTTTTTATGTCATATCCAACTTCCTTCCCTATTAAGTGAGACATTTGTGTGCTATGCTAGTCACATTTGTCTTAGTTTAGCTCCCCAAAAGTTGCAGACCATTTCATGGGCATTTGCCTTAAGCATTAAAATAGCCATATACATCTAAGAAACTCTGGGAACAAACAAATCTTCCCTTTTTAAATGTTTGGCCAAGTTTGAAGTTGCCATCTGACATCACATACAAATATTCTTTTAACTTCTCATATACTGAATGAATATGGAAATTGATCTCCAAATCTCTCTTTCATCTCTCTCTCTCTCCCTTCTCCCTTCCACCATCTCCTCACCCTCTCTCGCCCTTTCTCTGTGCCCCTCTTATCTCTCTCTCACACATGCACATACATGCACATGCATATATGCTCTCACATGCACAACCCCACACATGTGCATGCACACATACATGCATGCCTACACACACGCAGCTCCTCGGGCTCCCAGGTATAATTCATCCTTAGCATCCATGCTTCAGACAAAATCTTTGTCTTTCACCAGTGAGGCTGGGTCAACACCCTTAATATGATTTAGGAAGAGGTGGTACTTATTTCTATAATTTAGGTTAAAAAATCGTTTTCAATGGAAGATTCAATTGAAGAGCAAAAATCCATACAAATACTGTAGTTTTCCACTTGTGAGGTTAGAGCAAACCATTGACGCACAAAAATGAAATGGTTTGGTAAACATTTAAAAGGAATAGTAAAGGAGGAAAAAAGTTGAAGATGAAAGAGATCCTTGGCTATAGAAAATTACACTCCTGAATTCCTAATCCAAGTATTCCTTATCCTCTGCTGTTACCTGCCAATAGGATGTAAATGTATGTAGAATTCTTCATAGATTTTAAAAGTGCTTTTGAGAATAAGTATCATACACAAAGAGATGCTAGGGGTGAATTTTCATCTTCAATTCTCACAGCAGACCTCCTTTCTGAAGAAGAAATATGCTCAAGGCAAGACTGTTCTAGGATGACTTCCTCCAAATTGTGATGCAATTTATGTAAGAATAAAACATAGATTTTATTGGGAGTTATCCAAAATGCTTTCTTATTAGGTTGCTTGTCAAATTCTGAATTAATGACCTCTGTCAGCTCAGCTTGGTGATGGCTAGTGCTCCCTGTGACTTGCCATTAATATTAACATAAAACCATCAGGCTCATCAATATCAGCTTTAATAGAAAATGCAGGAAGAAACAGATTTAAAATCATAAATTTTATTTTGCATCAAGAGTTTAAATTTTATAATATGACTATTATCACACTTTGGTTTTTAATTTTATTTTTAATACTTAATTATCTTGTTAAAATCCTTTTTACTAAAATTAATATGCATATGTATATCTATAGAGAAAACCATATAACAAGGTGGGAATTCTTTTGGGGAATTTGGATAAAGAGTATGTAGGAGCTTTTAAACGATTCTTGCAACTTTTCTGTAAGTTCAAATTTCAAAACTGAAAGTGGCAAAAAGTTCTTTTTCCCCACTATAATAAACATATTCAATTCACCTTGAATATTGATGACACTCTTGAGTAAATCCTAGATTTTCTGTGTTTGAAACATTTCTCTGACATAAGGAGGATTTTTGTCAATGGTTAGAATGAGTAGCTGCTGATAGTGATTTCTTCCATAGTAGGCAATGTTTTCATAAAAATGTAAACTCCTTTGAGCAGTTGCTGAGTAGGAATTCTTTTACTAAAAGGCAGATTTTAGGGAACATATGTGTTTCTATAGCTTTTTTTCCCTCTTGAACACTTTCTGTCAACAGTTTTAACCATATTTCTTCATTAAGTTTCACAACACATCCAGGCAGTTCAGCAATTTGAAATGTTAGAACTGAGAGAAACTTAAATAGAGCATCCATATTTCATAGATAAAATTGTCTCCCAGTAACTTGCTTAAGGTTTCACAGCTCAGGCAGCAAACCCAGGACCAGAATCCAGCCCCCTCCCCTCTCCCCACTGTTCTTCTCAGGAACAAACAAATGCACAAAGTGGAGAAGAACCAGAAACTTAAAAAATAACTCCCCATCCAGGAGCAGAGCGTGTCACTGTCTATTTAAGGAGGGGTGGGGGGCGTCAATCTTTTCACAGGAAAAACCAAGGAGAATCAACATAAAGCAGGAAAGAAGAGACTATACCTATGCAGGCCACAATGCAAACTACTGAAGACGAAGGTGACAGCAGGAAGGGGACCACGTACCAAGAAGTAGAAGATGAAACTTGAACTAGAAGACAGAACCGCGGAAGAGGAGAATACAGCCAAAAGCAAAGGAATTCCAGAACGTGACTCTAGGGCTGGAGTGGGAGGCAGAGAGCTGCCCTAAAGGTTGGTGGCTCTCCATTTTCCATCCTTATCCCACCTTCCCCAGCCCCACCTGCCCCCCTGCCCACACACACACACAGTATCTTGTGCATAGTAGGAGCTCCATGAACATGCATCAGATTTGAATGTCGCACCCTTTCCAGTGACCCATCCAGACATGGCACCACTCACAAAGTGACTTGCAAATGCCATCTCTTGACATAAATTCCACTCCTCCTCTGTGACGTGAAGTGGGTAGAAACATTAAAAGGTGGCTAAAACTTATACGAATAAGAGATTCTGATTTATGAGAAATAGCAAACACAGGAGAATAAATATTGAGGATCACTTGTACCAGCTGTTAACATCCTTCTGGATCCTGGATAGCTCAGCTGTAGAGTGCTGTCAAACGATGGACTCACCTTCATTACAGTGATAGGGCTTGTTCCGTAAGCCTAAGTACAATGAGAAACTTAAGCATGTCCTGTCACTGCATGTACCCACCATTTCACAAGTTATCATATGGACCAGAGTTCTCAGTTGAACCCTCGGGGATTTCAGAAGAAAGATTTTGAGATTTCAGACTTGGATAAGTTTATCAAAAGGCGATAAAAAGTGCTCTGCCGCTGTAAAATATTGTGAGGGTTTGGGGGAAGTAGGGAGAATGCTATTTCAGAACCCATCATCCTTACGTGGAAAATTCATCAACTGCTATCCAGGTAGGTGCTAATAATGAAAGCAAAATGAGTACAGGTTGGTTGGTCTTGTATGTATTAATTTAGGTGTCTCCCAGTGAAAATGAAATCCTTGTTAGTTGTTGAAGATTTCGATGGTGCAAGGAAGGGCAGTTGTTCATTTTGTGTGCTGCAATTATTTGTGAAACAGAATGATTGGCGTGACTTAGAACCATAAAAGTACTCCAGACCTATATAATTCTGGAGCATCACCTAAGGAAGCAGAATGACATAGCAGTATCATTCTAGACCCCTTCCCACCCATCGCTACCTCATTTAGGCCATCTGATTGTGTTGAATTAATAGATATTTGACCTCCAATGATGTGCTAGAATTTCGTTAAAACTCAACTTGTAAGGAACACTTGAAGAAAACTGTGGCTTGTTGCCGTGCCTAAAGGACCTTCTGATAACATTGTTTAATATTATAACTATAATGGTATAAAAAAATGTTTGTGGCTTGGGGCAAAAAATCTTTCTCCACGGTGGCATTCCTCATATTCCTCAAATGTGAGGAAACTATTGTTTCACGTGCCACGAAGACAGAAATCAATGCAAGGTGAGCACGCTGGCAAGGAAAGGAGCCAAATCCACTGGCAAGTGGTGCAGAAAGCACGGCTGATGCTTTGAACACTTCTGCCAAATCAGTTTGTGGAAATCAGCACTAAGGAAGATAATTCCCCCAGGCAGCTCACCCAGAAGACAGCTTCATGAAAGAATTCCTATGGAAGCTACTGGAGCTGCAAATGAGAAAGAGACAAAGAAACAAAAATCAACTTGACATCTAGCAAAGATGATTTCAGGAAAGTCCCAGAGCTTTTTCTTTCATTTAACTTAAGGTCTCATCAGTCTGATGGATAGCTTCACAAATCTTAAGTCACATCCCAATAAATGATGGTGCAATGGGGTTTTTGAGTGTAAGAAAATGTTAAATTCTGTTTATTATGTTTATGATAATATCGTATTATCATAGCTGGCATGCATTAAGTATGTAATATATGCTAAGCATATATTCTCCTTATTTCTTCCTCCAAACTATCCTCTTAGGTAGCTTAAGATTTAATCAAAGAAATGCATGCTCAATGGTAAGCCATCTCACTTATCAAAATATCAGCAAAAATGTAAAGGATCATGTTCATTGCTGGCAAAGATGCAGCAAATTAGGAGTGTCTGTGCAGTGTTGATTGGGGCAACGTTGCTCAGGCTTTAAGAAATCAGCAATCTAGAAATCTAAGTGCCCTAGGGCTGCAGTAAATGTCACCAACCAGGTGGCTTAAAACTACAGAAATAGGTTGTCCCACAGTTCCGGAGGCCAGAAGAAATCACGGTGGCCACAGGGCTGTGCTCCCTCTGAAACCTGCAGGGAGGACCTTCCTCCCTCCTCCAGCGTCTGGGGGTGGCCCACCATCCTTGGTGGATGCATCCCTCGAGCCTCTCCTCCCTCTGCACACTGCCGTCTTCCCCACCCGTGTCTGCCTCTGTGTGTCTCCTCGTCTTTTAAAGCCACCAGTCGGATGGGGTTAAGACCCGCAGTACCCCAGCATGACTTCATCTTGACTAATTCTCTGCAATGACCCATTTCCACGTAAGGCTGGCGGATGGTTAGAACTCCAACATTTCTTTATGGGTGACAAAATTCCACCCATAACAAAATGCATATCTGAGAGCTATAAAATGTTCAGACCATTTGATGAGTTCATCTTTCCTAAGGATATAATCCAAAATATAGAAACATATGTTGATGCACAAATGTGCATTCCTGAGTGCTACTGAAAGTAGATGAAGAAATCATCTAAAAGGTTCCAATAAGAGCATAAAATAGGAAACTACAGGATCTAATGCCATATAACCATTCAAACGGATTTACAAAGATCTATTTGTTGCATGGAAGCATGCTTATGCTATGCTTTTATTTTTGTCTTGTTAAGGGAAATAGAGTAAAGTTAAAATTGTATAGTATGGTTTATATTTTATGAAAAAAAAGTTTTATGCATAGAAAAACACTGGAAAGATTCCGCTAAGATAATAATGGAAGTTCTCTCTAGGACATGGATTTAAAAATGAGTTTTAATGTCTCGGTAATTTTTCCATATTGTAAAATTTGTCTGAAATGACCGAGTATTACACTGATGATAAAATATCAATGTACTGTTCAACCAAGAAATAACAATCTAAGCTGCAAGACAACAAAGATGTTTATTTTGGGGTCTTAGAATTGCAATGCTGGAGCATAGATCCAGGTGGCAACCCAAATTGTGTCTCATCTTGGTGTTTCCAGGCAAGGGATTTTAAAGAAAAAGGAAAAGGAAACATGTTTGTGATTGGTAGGTATTTGGGGCGCTCCAAATGTCCTTCAGGTCAGGGAGTTTCCTGAGTTCTTTATCTTGTGGTTCGTTCACGGTGTCCAGATGTCCTCAGGGTTTTGAGGTACATTGTCACTTGAGGCTTCGCAGCCTTTGGCAGCTTGTGATATCTCACGGACATTTGCCTAAGAGTCACCTCCCGAATGACTTCCCTACTCCAGTTTAAACCCCTCAGCCAGCCATAGCGATCTCTTTTTACAGCACACACAGGCGATTTATTATTTTCACCCCTGTCTTCCTCTAACTGGAAACTGCTTCCTAGAACAACTTTTGCATGAAAAATCCAGGAAGTTCAGTCATTTATTGAACACACCTGCATGTGTCTGGATAATAATAAAAAACTCCTCCTGCTCTTACTGAGTTTTCATTCTAATGGGAGGGAAGGGAAAAGAAAAATGTTATAAAAACTATGGAAAATAAGTTAAAATAGAAATAGTATGAAAAAGTTAAAGCCTGGTCGGGGTGATAGAGAATGACCAGCCCAGAAAAGATGTTGCTGAGATAATCAAGGAGGTGGTAGGAGCTCCATCTGAGGAGCTGGTGACTGAGCAGAGACCTGAGTGAAGAAAGTGGAGCCTCACCTGCACTCACCTGAGCTCACCTGCACCCACCTGTGCTCACCTACACTTACCTGCGCTCACCTGCACTCACCTGTGCTGAATAATCACAGCTGAAATCCACACCTGCCAAAGAAGCCAAGTGGGAGCCTGCAGCCTTTCAGCCTGAGGCAGACTCCTTCCATGCTGCTGCAAGTCAGAGGCTCAATGGCCTAACCTTGAACCTGTGTTGTGGTGACACTTAAGTCCTAAATATTCAAGCCTGTTGTTCAGGCCATAGCTAAAGTGCACTCTCTTGCCATTATGTCCTTACATGAATCACACTCAAAAGTTAATAAAAAACAAGGTAGAACTTGACTCAAATATGGGGTTTCCTGATACCCATATCTTCTGATTTTCCTTGCCTCTTTGTTATGTACTATAAATTATTATTCACCCACCCTTTTTCAAAAGAGAACTCAGGCAAGCTGCACACCAAACAGTTGAGCTTTAATGCAGTTAAGAACTACTCATCTTCTGCTTTAAATGTATTTTTAATGTACAGAGGAGAGCAAAGGATTTCCTGAACAGTTATGCAAGTTTAATTTCTCCAAATATGTTTTAAAACAGCTAAGCATTTTGATCTCCTAAATGCTCTAAAATTATATAAATAGTGCTTTAGGCATTATCCTTCCACCATAAGTGCTTTATAAATCCTGAATAATAGCATTTTATTTCTAAATTGGTTTATCCAGAGTCCATAATAATAAATATCTTGGAGCCTGTTAGTTTTCAAGTTTCTCATATCTTCTCTGTGTGACCCACCACCAACGCATTTCAGTGGATTCTGACCCTGGCATATAGAAATGACAAAATGCTTTGGGTTAGATCTTAACCTCATTTGCTTTCTGTATAAAACATACCAAACCTCCTTTGAACTTTGCAGTTACCATTTAAACTTTAAGATGCTGTCAGCATACTACATGCAATAGTAAAATAATTCTCTGCCAAAAACTGAGAAACTCCAAGACTTTGTCTCCATTTTTGTACTGGATGAATTGACTCACTTTTCAGGTTTCCATCTTTTAGACCAAGGGTTCTGCCTCGTTTTTATGTAGTAGCTTTGTTTTACATAAAAATACGCATTTCTCTTCCTTTGAAACAAGATTTCAGCTTCATCAGGCTCTACCATGGTGGATAAAGTTTCTGCTTCTCTAACACCCCACCTGCCATAGGCAAAATCCATCTATGAAGCTGCAGAAATGTTGAATTACAATGATCACAGCACTCATCGATCATACATTGCCCTGTCTTTTGCGTATTTACTTACTAAGCTTATCACTCGAATTAGAGTTTAAATTCGCTGAGGAGAAGGAGCCTGTTTTCAAACATTTCTTTATCATCCAGTTGTGTGCCTAATCAGAAGCTGTCCAATTAATGTACTTCATCAGTTAAAGAAAACATTAAAATAATAATTGAAATAGCCTGTCACTTTCGCAAGTGAATAATGCAGCAAATTCTGCCCCAGTCAGCTGATCTTCGATATACTGGTCATTCCATCGCCTGAGAAAGCAGCCAGCGCCCGACCCTGCATTGCCACATGGCTGCACCGTGGTTCGGAAGTCACGGAGGGTCTCTCTTTGGGGAACCTCAGCCCCGGGCTCCGGGGAGCAGTGGGAAGACAAAGCCATAGGAACAGAGGCGTGGCAGAGGCTGCCTGTCCCTTTTGTAAAGTGAATGGTCAGCACCCGTGCTGGGCTGGGCACGCAGTCATTCATTCATTGTCTGTGGTCCATTGACTTTATATTTCAGGTTCATCACACCTTATATTATGGCATATACAATGTAGGTGGTTATTAATGCACCAGATGTTTTACTGTGGACTGTTACCCCCATTTAATAGATGAGAAAATGGAAACTTTATGGAATAGGAACATTCCAAAACGTTATATGGCCAGTTAAGTGGCCAAGACCCGATATGAAACTTTGTACCTGATTCTAAATCCACTGGCCACCCCTCTGGCCCCCAGCTGTCTGCCCTCTTAAAGGGTAAACGCCATCGGGACTGAAGAGCTGTGAATGTGCTTGAGAGATCCAGCAGCGTCTCTACATGGATAAAAGGTTTACATTGGGTGAAGTGTAATGCTAAAAATATCGAATTAAAATTCTATAAATTCTGGAACATAATTTTATTACTGCTCATAAGCAGCATGCTCTCCCCCATCTTGAAAGCTGGAGAGGTCCATAATTCTAGTATAGAAATGAGAATTATTTAATCACCACCCTGAGTATAATCAGAGCTGACTTTAATGAGCCAGCAGTTCCATAAGAGAAAATAAAAGGATACCCTCAGTCTACGGACAAGGTCATGGGAAACTATTTGTTACCACATAGGTAAAGCATAAGTTTAGGTAGACGGTATCAAGCTATATTCACAGACCTTTCAGCAAGTGAATGTTTCTATATGCATCGTGACCTGTTCTAGAATGAATACCTAAATGAAGACATCGATGCGAGAGTCATTGAATACGAAGATAACTGGCCTCTCTTAGACATGTTTCTGCAGAAGCCTGTGGGCTTACTATCCTTACTTGATGAAGAAAGTCGATTTCCCAAGGCCACTGACCAGACACTCATAGGTAAGCTTTAAATCCAACACACCTGCGTACTTATGAATATGGTAATGTGATTATGAATGCTTTATTTTCATTATTTTTAAAATTATCTGGGAGAAAATAGCTGTCATGAAACCTGTGTATGTAATTTTAAGGGAGAGGCTTTGGCGCTAACACCTGGACCAGTGAATATTTATAGTAGTGTGAAATATTGAGTGATGATTGAAAGAGGTTTAGTCCTTGGATTTCTCCTAACTTCAGGGTGAAGCCCCAACCACAGAATCTTTTTGTAATGCAATTTTATTGGGATATATTCACAAACCATATAATTATCCAAGGTATACAGTCAGTGGCTCACAGTATCATCATATAGTTGTGCATTCATCGCCACAATCAATTTTAGAACATTTTCATTATTCGAAAGTAAAAATAAAAATAAAAAAGAACACTCAAAACATCGATACTCCTTTATTATTTACCCCTATTTTTTTTTCTGTCTTTATTTTCTTACTCATCTGCCCATACATGGGGTAAAGGAAGTGTTAGTCAGAAGCCCAACCATAGAATCTTAAATTAGAAATAACTTTAGAGATTATCCAGCCCCAAATAATAAATTGGCAAGCAGGGCAGAGGGACGGGTCTAGAATTTGAGAAAAGATAGCTAAGAGGAAGGAAACAAATTCGTCTGTGATATTCTAGTCATTTTATCCAATAGAGGCTAATAGCCTCAAACTTCTTAGTAACCTATAAGTTACAGAACATTAATAAATATTCATGATAATAATCCTGAGTCATAAAATGATTATTAGACATACAGAGGTCAGAAATCTGTATAATGTATTTAAGAAGATTATCATTCAAAATGGCTGAAATAAAAATGTTCCACTCCTTAGAAGAAAACTTCAGCTTTTTCAGGTATCTGGGGGAAAAAAGCATCTTTTAATGTGGAACATCATTTTCTCGATGATAGGAGATATTGTGTATAATTTCTTGCAGAAAGTTTAAACTCACATTTTACTTTCATTCACTTTTGATGATACAGAGGACCTGTTTCTTAGCATTATGTCTGTAAAGTTGCTTCTTTCTGAGCCACTGATTGGCTTATTCTCTTCTCTAATTAGAAAATACTAAATGGAAAAGAAAATAACCTTCTATTGCTTCATATCCCAAAGTTGTAGGGAAAATCCCGTCATAGGAGTAACATAATTTTGATGTTAAAGTGTTCCTTCTAAGACACGGAATGACAAATTCGCTGAAGGTAGTAAACTTGTTATAGAGCCATATCTGCTTTGTTGATCCAATTTGTGCTTGTAATCAGTAATAACCTGTAGCTCTTCAAATGGAAAAGAGCCAACATTTCTAGGCTCAGAGCTTGACGTCAATCTGTGTTTCACAAACTTTGGGGGCTGTTTGACTTCAAGTAGTTCCCTTCATTGACATAGGTTGTTCTCACAATGTGGTCCCTAGACTGGCAACATCGAAATCACCTGGAACTAGTTAGAAATGCAAATTTGGGGGCCGATCCCAGACTGAATGAGGAACTCTGGGGGTGAGCCTCAGGAATCATGAGGCTCAGTTTAATGATCCCTCCAGGTGATTCTGGTGCACTCTGGAGTTTCAGAATCACTGCTCTCACTCACAGTGGAATGGTAAGAATTCATGGTCTGGAGTTTTGCCTTGCTATTTATAATTATATTCCAAACCCTGCATCTAGCAGCTACATAAAATTATCATGTCTTTGGCTGTTCATGAAAGAAATTACGGTGAAAGAAAGTATTCCATTAGTCAAGATTTTGAGGATCTCCTACATGCTTGATGTTGGATTTTTTTTTTCCACAGATAAATTTGAAGGTAACCTGAAATCACAGTACTTCTGGAGACCTAAAAGAATGGAACTTAGTTTTGGAATCCACCATTATGCAGGAAAGGTAGGAACTCTGAGAAATTATGACTGAGAATTCTCTTTATCTTTAATCATGATAGATTGGAAAATCACAGCCCAAAGTACTTACAGGTGGTTTTAATGAGACAGCCTTAAGTTTCTGCCCCTTCGGGGACCTCCCCCCTCCCCCTGCTCTGCCCTCAGCCTTCTGCAGTCTGCCCCTGCCCTGTGCCGACCACTTGCTGGGGCAGCCACAGGCACCCCAGGACCCAGGGGGCACTGGCTTCTAGCATTTGTCCTGTAAAGTCGTTTTTTAAAAATCCATGTTCTCTGAGTTCAACAAACACATTCATTTCTAGATGAATTTTTATTAAGAAGCAAAAGGAAAACAAGATAGAAAAAAAAAGGCCTGAAAGAGCCCATCTTTCTGATCCTAATGTTGGATTTTGGGTGAGATTGCTGGCAATGGCGGCCGTGTGTGTGTGTGTGTGTGTGTGTGTGTGTGTGTGTGTCCTTCTCTTGACGACAGCGGGGATTTTTCAGACCTTAGATGTTGCTCTCTTGGCTGCAGCCTCTGTCCCTCCTCCCTTCCCATGACGGAAGGTGCTGGGCTGCAGCGTGTCTCAGATAAGTGGGGTGACACACGCAGAGAGAAATGGTACATGTGCTGTTAGGCAGTTGAAGAAAGAACTGTTTATGCATTGAAGGATCCACATTTCCGCGGCAGCACAAACCTCAGATATGTTGTCCTACGCCCATTTAAGGTGCTTTCTCTTCCTTCTGGGTCATTCTCTCACAATATTATCATGTTAAAATCAAGAAAGAATGTCTAAAATGAGATAGACATAAAATGATAGCACAGAACTCTGAGAATTCTACTCTGACAACCTCCAGCAGTCAATATTCCAAAGATTTTTGTCACTAAAACAATCCACTTTAAATCATTCCGGTTATACCCTCTCATGAACTTAAGCACATGGTTTTCCTAATGACCCTCCTTTAAAACTCCAGTAAAAATTGCCTGTGATCATTTTATCGGATGTTTTTACTTATTACATTGGATCAACCTACAGGAATTTTTTAATTATATTGACCTTTATAAGGCGTTAAAGTTATTTAGATAGACCAGAAACACAACAACCCACAGAGCACTTAGACCATGCTACTATTCAGAAAAATATCTATAATAGCAGATTCTCTGCTAGTAGTTCAGTTATCACAGAAATGAAAATAGTTTGGTGTCCACAGTGTGGTTCCTTTATAGCCATTCCCAACCCTCCAATTAGAGAAAAGAAACCCACCAATTGTATATCACAATAAATGGCAGGAACCAAGCCTTTTTCATCATTTTGGCCCAAATAAACTCAGCCTGACACACATTTTCCTCTGGCAGGAAACACAATATACCTGAAAAGGTTTCTTTTTCAACCAAATTGTAAGAATTATAAATCTTTTAATCCCTGTTGCCTGGTACAGAGTAAACTCTCAATAAATGTCTAAGTGTCTATTGATGATGGTGATGATGATATTGGCAATGCTGATTGTGATAATTATGATAATATACTTTACTAATAGGTCCTCTATAATGCAAGTGGGTTCTTAGCTAAAAATAGAGACACCCTTCCAACCGATATTGTGCTGCTTTTGAGGTCATCAGAAAACAGTGTCATTCGGCAACTTGTCAACCACCCTCTGACAAAAACAGGTAAGACAATTTGGAAGGTTTCTCAAATCCAGTCTTTTAAGTCGTTCCTATTTCTGTGATTTTCATAAGTATAATCCCTAGCTTTTCATGTTGGTTTCTTTTCAGCTCACTGAATATCCACTTATTAATATCTTCTGTCCCCAATCAGCTGAAGAAAATATTAAAATGAATATAAAGAAGCTAGGTTCTGTTAAAGAAAATTTCAAGAAAATGTGGTGTCCTGCCTACTCACTAGAAGAGTAGACTCACTTCCAAAAAGCTCAGAATTAATTGCCTGCTGTTTTCAGGAGGGGACAGCCTTTGGATGATTCTTTGAGGTTCTGCAGGTTTAGTGAATTCCGTCTTATTGATTAAAAGCCCACATGCCTTTGTTCCACCTAATCATATGCCTCTTTGCATTTTCTTTCAAGTAGGAAAAAATAGTTTTAATTATTTATCATTATTATAGTTTAAAATTATTTTCTGCATTTCATATAACTTTATTAATGATCCTGAAATACAATAAGCTATGTATATATAAAGAGTAAAAATTGATCAGTTTGACATAGGCAAACACCTATAAAACCATCATCACCATCAATAGTGAATATATCAGTCACCTCACAGAAAAGGTTTCCTCATAACCCTTTGTGATCCTTCACTCCTAATTTTCCTATTTTACCCCACTCCCTGCTCCCAGGAAACCGTTGATCAACTTTCTACCACTATAGAAATTTTTCTATAATTTCATATAAATGTATCATACATTACATACTCTTTTCCTCTGGCTTCTTTCAACCAGTAAAACTATTTTAAGATTGATTCATACTGTTGGGTGTATATCAATAGTTCATTACTGTTTATTGTTGAGTATGTGTGTACTGCAATTCATTTATCCACTTGCCTGTTAATGAACATTTGGGTCATTCCCTTTTTTGCCTAATGCAGTTAGAACGTCTCTCATTATTTATGTGTAAATGTGTGGACATATGCTTTCCTTGTTCTTAGGCTAATTCCTAAGTGTACAATGCCTGGGTTATAGCGTAGATATATATTTAACATAAACTGCCGAGCTGTTTCCAAAGTGGTTGTACCATTTTACGTTTCTGCCAGTAGTTCATGAGAATTCTAGTTGTTCCACATCTTGTCAATACTTGGCATGGTCATGCTTTTTAATTTTAGCCATTTTAAAGGTATGTAGTGGTGTCAACTTACGGTTTTAATTTTTATTTCCCTGACCGTCAATTATGTTCAGCATGTTCATATATTTATTTGCCATCCAAGTATCTCAGCTGAAGTGTCTGTTCAAATGTTTTTCCCATTTTATTATAGACTATTGGATTTCCTATATATTCTAGATATAAGCCCTTTGTCAATTATAAATCTCACAAATGTTCTCTCCCCGTTGGTGGCTTGTCTTTTCATTGTCTTAATATGTCTTTTAAAGAGAACATTTTTAAAAATTTTTGTTGAAATGCAATTTATTGACTTGTTTTCTTTTATAATTCATGCTTTTGGAGTCATATTGATGAAATATTGACAAACCCAGCATCCCTATAATATTTTCTCCTACTTTTCTTTTAGAAGTTTTATAGTTTTAGCCCTTAAAATTAGGTCCATTATCCATTTGGGATTATTTTTTGAATATGGCATGAGGTAAGGCTAACCAATTGTTAAGGCATCATTTACTGCAAGATTATCCTTTCCTCCACTGAATTGCTTTGGCTGTTGTCAAAAGTCAAATTGACCATATATGTATGGGCCAATTTCCAAACTTCCTAATTTGTGTCACTGATATATTTGCTGATCTTTATGACAGTACCACACTTCTTGGTTACTGCAACTTTTTAAAAATTCTTGAAATCAAATGATAGTATAAGTTATCTGATTTTGTTCTTTTTCAGAGTTGTTTAGGTAATTACAGTTCCTTTGTTGTTCCATCTAAGTTTTAGAATGAGCTTGCCAATTTCTACAAAAAGCCTGGTTAAATTTTGATTGGGATGCATTAAACCTATAAGTCAATTTGGGAAGATTTGTTATCTTCACAATATTGAACCTTCCAATCCATGAGCATAAGATATATCTCTATTTGTCTCTCTTAATTTCAAGATATTTTGCAGTTTTCATTTTAAAGGTCTTTCACATAGTTTGTCAAATTATCTGCTAGTATATCACATTTGATGCTGTTATAAATGGACATTTTAATGCAAATTCTGTTCATTGACTATTTCTAAAAATCCAGTTGATTTTTATATATTAATCTTTTATTCTGCAACCTTGCTAAACACATTTATAGGAACTTCTTTTGCAAATCCCATAAGATTTTCTACACAGATGGTGATGTAATCTATGAATAAAGAGATTCTCTTTTTCCTTTCTCATCTGCTTGTCTTTACTTCTTCTTGTCTGGTCACACTGGCTAGGAACCCCAATGCAGTTTTGAATAGAAGTAGTGAGGTTGAACATTGTTGCCTTATTCCTGATCTTGGGGAGAAAGCATGCAGCCTTTCCCCATTAAGTATGATGGTGACTATAGGTTTTTCATAGCTGCCTTTGTCGGGGGAAGTTTTTGTTTTCTATCCCTAGTTTGCTGAGTTTATATGAAAAATGCATGTTGGTATTTTTCAAATGCATTTTCTACATCTATCAAGATGATCTTTTCTTTTAATCTGTTAAATCATCTTTTAATGTTATACTTATCTTGACTTCCTAGAAAAACCTCACATGGTCATGTTGCATTGTACTTTTTATGTATGGCTGGAATCAATTTGCCAGCGCTTTGTTAAGTTTTGCATCTATGTTTAGGGGGAATATTGGACTGTGGTTCTTTTCGTGTAATATCTTTTCCTGGTTTTGGAATCAAAACCCATATAATGCTGTTCTCATAGAAAGAATTGAGAAAAATTGCCTCCTTTTTAATTTTCAGTAAAAGTAGAGTGAGTATTAGTTCTTGCTAAATCATTGCTTGGTGGAATTCAGCAGTGAATCCATTTGGTCCAGGAGAGGTTTGGGTTCAAAGGTTTTTAACTACAAATTCAACTTCTACAAAAAGCCTAGTTAAATTTTTATTGGGATCAAAATTTGTATAGAGCTATTTAGAATTGTTTCTTTTTGAGTGAATTTTAGTAGTTGGTGGTTTTCAAGAAACCTGACCATTTTATCTAAGTTGTCAAATTTTTTAACAAATCTGCTGACATACTGATCATAGTGTTCCCTTATTGCTTTTTTAATGTTTTAGATTCTAAAGTGATAGCCCCCTCTCATTCCTGATACTGGTCAGCTGTGCCTTCTCTCATTTTATTCGTGATAGCTTTTCCTCGAGGTATATCAATTTTCATGATTTTCCAGCAATCCTTGGCATTTTATGGCTTGTAGAATCATAACTCAAGTCTCCGCCTCCGTTTTCAAAGGTCTTTCTTCCCTGTGTCTGTGTGTGTGTATCTACATTTCCCTTTTCTTATAAGGACACTGGTCATTGGATTAGGGCCCATTCTAGTCCAATATGACTTCATCTTAACCTGATTACATTTTCAAAAACCTTATTTCCAAATAAGGTCACATTCACAGGCACTGGAGATTAGGATTTGAACATATATTTGGGGGACAATACAATTCAACCCATTACGGTCTGCTCTCTGGCCACTAAAACTTCTTTTCCTTCCCACACACAAAATAACACTCACCCCATTCCAAAATCTTCAAAAGCCTTAACCCATTCTGGCATCAACTCTGAGTCCAAAATCATATCCTTAATGAACTCAAAAATTCCCAAATCTCATATTCTGAAGCATCTATATCCAGTAAAGTTGAGACCCTGGGTATGTTCCATTTGAGGCAAAATTCCTCTCCATCTGTGGACCTGTGAAACCTAGAAAATTAGTTGTCTGCTCCTAAATATACTGGTAGGACAGGTATAGGGTAGATGCTCCAGTTCTGAAAGGGAGGAAATGGAAGGAAAAATGGGGTTGCTGGTCTAAAGCAAGTTCACAGCCTAGCAGGGCAAATTCCATTAGGTTTTAGGCTTTAGGACTGAGAGTCACCCCCCACGGTCCCACGCTCTGCCCTCTGGGCCTTCCAGGGGGCAGTCCCACCTTTTCTGGCCTCTGCATCTGTGGTTCTGCCCTCAGTCATTCCTCCTTCATTTTGTCCAATTTCTGTCCTGTTCAGTCCAGGCTGGCAGTGTTTCTGCTGGTATAAAATTCTCAAAAAAACCCTTGTTGGTCTCCTGTGGATGTCGAAGGAATCCTTTCCAATAGACACGAGGTCCTCCACCAGTCCTTACAGCAGCACCACACTTGCTGGTCCTAAATAATCCGCATTGGTGTCCTAGGATGGCGTAGCCAATTACCACCAACCGGGCGGAGGCTGGAAGTCCAAAATCAATGTTTCAGCAGGGCCAGTTCCTTCTGGAGGCTCTAGAGCGGAATCTAGACCCCTCCTAGCTTCCAGTCGCTGCCAGCAATCCTGGGGTTCCTTGGCTTGTACCTGTGTAATTCCCATCTCTACCTCTGTCTTCATGTGTCTCTGTGTTTGATTCAAATGTCATTCTTTTTATAAGGACACCTTCATCCAGTATGACCTCATCTTTACTTGAATACATCTGCAAAGTCTCCATTTCCAAATGAAATCACGTCCTCAGATACCAGGGATTAGAAACTGAAAATATCTTTACCAAGGGTGCAGTTCAACCCACAACATTTACTCATAGTTTTTCTAGAAGTTTATCAATTTTCTTGATCTTCTCAAAGAACAGCTTATGATTACATTGATTTTCTCTATTGGTTTTGTTTTCTATTTCATCGATTCATTTTTAGCTTTTATCTGTATTGTTTCCCTTCTGCTTATTTTGGGTTTTCTCTTCTTTTTTCTAATTTCTGACATGAAAGCTTAGTTTACTGATTTAAGATGATGCTTCTTCTTTTCTAATATTGGTGTTTTAAGCTGTTAATTTCCCCTCTAAGCACTGTTTCAGTTCTATCCCACCAATTTTGATATGTCATGTTTTCATTTTCATTCAGTTAAAAATACAGTTTCTCTTTTGATTTCTTTATTGGCATATGGATTATTTATAAGTGTTTTATTTAATTTTGAAATTGAAGGGTGGGGTTCCATATATCTTTTTGTTATTGATTTCTAATTTAATTCCATAGTGGTCCGACAGCATAGTTTTTATCATTTGGAACTATTTAAATTGTTGAGACATATTTTCTGGCCCATTTGCACTTTAAAAGAATATATATTCTTCCCCTATTGAGGGACAGTATTCTATAAATGTCGATTATATCAACTTGATTGATAGTATTATCCAAGTCTTGTATATCCTTCCTGGTTTTATGTCTACAGATGCTATCAATTACTGGGGGAAGGGTTTTTAGACCTCTTGAGTATAGTTGTCAATTTGTCTATTTTTCCTTTCATTTCTCTCAGTTTTTGCTTTCTGTATTTTGCAGTTCTGTTATTAGGTACATAAATATTTGGAATGTTATGTCTTCTTGATGAAAGATGCCTTTATTGTTATAAAAGTGACCTTTTTTATCCCTGTTAATTTCTTTGTTCTGAAATCTACTTTGTCTGATATTAACATAGCAACTCCAAATTTCATGTGATTAGTGTTAGCATGGTATATTTTTTTACAACTTTTAGTTTTAATTTATTTGTCTTTATATTTAAAATTAAAAATTGAAACGCTATATCCAACTATATGCTCTCTACAGGAGACCTACTTTTTATTTAGACAGCACGTAGTTGGATCTTGCTTTTTAATCCAATCTGACAATCTCTGTCTTTTAATTGAGATGATCAGACAATTTGTATTTAATGTGATTAATGATATGGTTGGGTTTGAATCTACCATCTTGCTATTTGTTTTTTGTTGGTTGAATCTGTTCTTTTCCCCCAGAATCCACCTGCATTCCCCTTCCCTGCATTGAAGCCTAGAACCTCTTCTGGCATGTAACTGGGATAACCATAAACTTCACCTCGCTTATTTTCCCTCTCTCGGGGAACACTGTCCTGCACTGCTTGATACCCAGGGTGTGAAAACTGTCATTCCATATATTTTATATGTCTTTTTAGTTGTTTCATACAGGAATATTAATCTAGTCCATATTACTTCATCTAAGCCAGATGAAGGAGTCTTCACTTAACAATTGTCTTCTCTAACCACATCTACCAATAGCATCTATGCTTCCAACTTCATGTTTTTCACCCTTTTAAAATATGCCACAGCGCTCTAAATACTGTGTCATGTCTCAGTATAACAATGTCTGGTTGGCCAAGGGCAGATTAAATCTTCACGGTCAAAGACCTTTCAGTAAACCAGAAACTCAAAGTCATCAAAAGGCATTTGGGTTTTTAATTCACCCAGATACACAAACACATAAATATAATAAGTATAATAATGGATAATTGTTGAGAAGTTACACTGTGCTAGGCACTGTGCTAAATGCTTTCATTTGCTCCTAATAACATCACTATGAAGACATACTAGTTTTACAGATGAGACAATGAGGTTTAGAAAGTTGGAGCAGCTTTCTCAAGACGACCCCACTGGGAAGTGTTGGAATTCGGCTCCAAAGCCCCAGTTCTTCTGCTCTTGAATACAAGGCTGTATCCAAGATTCTAAAATAACCATGGCCCTTTGCTCATGTGATGGCATATATGAAATATGGTTCCACCACTATTAGGAGAAAATGCACCAGAATTCCTTGCAGCTCATGTCTCTAGTTAGGCTGGCCACAGGTTTGTTCATCAGGTCAACAAAAAAAAAGCAGAGGGGAGAGATTTGCTGAAAGTAAGAACTATGCTCATTTTAGTTCCTGTTGATATACTTATATGCATTTTAAGACTCTTTTCATCTATTTCGTTGCTAAATTTAACTTTGTTAAAGTGAAATGATTAATCCTTTACTAACTTTCCTCTAGTTTTTTTGTTTTCAGATAAACAAATTTTAGTTATTAGCTGGCCAGTATCAAGTAATGGTGTTTATTAAGTAGAAATTTGTCCTAATTCATGTGTTCCTAACGCTTTGTATATTCATTTCATGCTTTTAAGAAATCTTTAAGTCTGTGGTAACTTTTTCCCCATTAAATTTTTTTTCTAAAAGAAAATATTTTTTTCTAAAATGTTCTCTGGGACAATAAAAGGGATAATAAGCAAAATTCCTGAAATATACAGAACTCTGAAGATCACCTGTGATTTCTGACCAATCTGCTGTATTTAGTAATTTTCTTCTTTGAAGAGTGAACAACGCGCTGTGCAGTGTTAGCTACTGTCCCGGGTTCCCTGGAGGAACGAGAGAAGGCAGGAGAGCCTGGCAGAGACGCTGAGCACAGCATCCCGCTGGCTTCCTGCCTCCACCATCCTCTCAGGGCTAGCCTTTTTCAGCCGCAAAGACTAAGAAAGATGAGCCTAAAATGTCACCTAAATGAATGAGAGAAAAGAGAAATAATCTTCCTGAAGTGATGCTGAGTTCTGGAGATAATTTTGAAGATTACTGATTTGGATGATTGACTTTTGGTCTGTGGGTTGGTTAGTTTATTGTGCTTGGTGGGAGGTGGGAGAGACATGGAAGTGAATTAGCATTTCCATGTGCCAAGTGTTTCATTTCATTTTGCCAAGATGCTGTGAGGTGGGCGGTATATCTCTATTTTATGAACTCAGACCTCAGCACAGAGAGATTGCATAAAATACCCAGGGCAAACCAATTTAAGTACCACAGCTGGGATTCCACCCCAGATTTTTCTGGTTTCTAAGACCCTACTTTTTTCACTACCACGGGTTGTCTTGGGTTGTATCTGTTGTAGTTCCTGGCACCAGGCACCTATTTCTCAGTGTCAGATTGAGATGGTCCCTCACCCTCGACCATTCTGCCTTGCCTGTGGAGCCTTCCTGTGAATTAAGGGTGGTGTGGTTGTCATGACTCATGTGAAGCTTAACCTGGGTCATGGAAAGGCTCAGATGTCATTTGACCACACACACACACACACATACACACACCACACGCACCAACAGCAGTTCGCTCCCTTCATCCTAATTGCCTCACATTTTTTAGATATTGAAAGGTGTTCTAGTTTGCTAGCTGCCAGAATGCAATATACTAGAGAGGGGATGGCTTTTAAAAAAGGGGAATTTAATAAATTGCTAGTTTACAGTTCTAAGACCAAGAAAA
Organism: Myrmecophaga tridactyla; assembly: GCA_004026745.1. Taxonomy (NCBI): domain Eukaryota; kingdom Metazoa; phylum Chordata; class Mammalia; order Pilosa; family Myrmecophagidae; genus Myrmecophaga; species Myrmecophaga tridactyla. Next base: position 24,796 of record PVIY010011073.1, on the reverse strand, counting down.
TGTCCCAATTAAAACAAGTCTATAGAAATGTCCAATCTAAGGTATCCAGGGAAAGATACCTTGGTTCAAGAAGGCCAGTGAAGTTCAGGGTTCCTCTCTCAAGTGGAAGGGCAAGTGGCGAACACGGCATCATCTGCTAGCTTTCTCTCCTGGCTTCTGGTTTCATGAAGCTCCCCAGGAAGCGTTTTCCTTCTTCATCTCCAAAGGTCGCTGGCTTGTGGGCTCTCGTGGCTATGTCATTCTTCTCTGGCTCTCTCTGAATCTCTCATTCTCCAAAATGTTTCCCCTCTTATAGGATTCCGGTAACTCATAAAGACCCACCCAAATGGGTGGAGACATGTCATCACCTAATCCAGTTTAGCAACCACTCTTGACTAAATCACATCATCCAGGGAGATGATCTGATTATAGTTTCAAACATATAGTATTGAATAGGGATTTTTCTACCTTTATGAAATGGGATTTTGATTAAAACATGGCTTTTCTAGGGGGCATACATCCTTTTAAACAAGCACAAAAGGAAAACCAACTCTTACCTCCACCTTTCCTATTCCCCAAACAGGAGTTTTCCCCTTAAACTTTGTTATAAATTTTCATGTAACATTATTTTATCCCTGAATTCCTCAACAAGTAGTTAAGCAAACATGGTGAGGATTCATGATGTGGGATCACCAATCTTCATTTTAACATTTAAGTAAATGGGAAGAATCATCGAGACATTAAGGATTCTAAAAGGTATATTAATTTTATCTGCCTTACCGTAGGTAATCAGCCACATTCTAGAACGAAAAACCTCATAAACTATCAAATAAGAACTTCAGAAAAATCAGCTAACCTGGCAAAGGTAAGCAAATGCATTTTTCACAGCAGTGAATCTAAGAATCTAACCTTTGCCATAGCAGTGTTTGTGTGCTGCCGAAAGTAAACGGCCTTTTCCTGAGCTTTTCCCTCTGTCACCTTTCTTTTTTACTTAAACCAATATATTTATGTATTGTTCATATTACCTCCAGGTGGTTAATTAATTATGCATTTCTGATATATTCCTAACTCTTATGGCCATTTTTAATGTTACCTTTAAGACCCATTAAAAATGTCTTTTTAAGACATTTAAAAGTTCAGAGGTAGTCACATTCCATACAAGATCAGTTATATTTCCAATAAAATTGACCGAGTAATTACCTTAAAGTAAAAGAATCCACAACAGTTTGCTGTTTTATGTATTTGAATGGACAGAGTATGATGATATGAAGGGAAGTGCCTTGTGTCCCCTAGAGGTCACCAAGGGCAATGGACATTAAAGCCTCGCTGTCGTGCTTGGTCTCTTTAGGGTGAAAATGGAGAAACCACACGTCATGCCAGAGAGGCAACCAACGTGAGAATGCAAACAGTCGCTTCATATTTTAGGGTAAGGATGTTGAATTCTGATGTATCGTGCTTAGGGATGTTATTCATTTCAAATGAATTACTGATCAAAAGCTAGTAACAAATATCATAGTGCCATTAAAAAAAGGAATTTTGTTTTATTCAATTTACTATTTGTTAGATACAGGATATATTAGAGTGTATGGTCAAAACTCTGTGGATTGGTTTACTTTGCTATCTTTACCGGAAAAATCATTGTAGCCTACATAGGTCAGTCTTAACGGAACTCCATGAGTTGATTACAGTTTGTCCTTAGAACCAAGCGCGTTCCTGTTAGAATAAAACCTGACTGGGTTTGGATCCTCTGCTACGGTAAGTATCAATGCTCCTTCCCTCTCCTGAATGATCTTAGGATAGACAGATGGGGCAAGCGAGCACCCTCTTCCTTTCCAAATCGAACTAAAAATCTCAAAAGGAAAAAAGAACCTGATGTTAGGAATGGGGAAAGCAAGAGGGACACCAGGGGACATAGCACCATGCCAAGGGAGTCCTGTGTATCTGTGTCAGCACGGGTGCAAGGCTGCCTTCCTTCTCTGGAGGACACAGGAGAAAGGAAAGGAAAGAAGCACTTCATTTCCTCTGTGCTCTGGAGAACACTGACACCCCTCCCTTTATTGTTGGTTCCAGTTCTTATCTCTTCTGATGAAATCATACAAACCAGCCAGTGAAAATGGAGAAAATACCACCTAAAACTCAGAAATCACTAATAATCTAATTTAATTTGGGGAAGGGGGAGGAAATTGTATTCAATTTACTATAAGTTTTCCATGGATAAACCCAGTTCACTAAAAGAATCATGAAATATTTTTAGAGATAGCTGAATTGCTTTATTGAATAGCCTTCGAGTCCTGAGGGCACAGCAGGCAGTATGAGCTCAATCACCTTTGAGTAGCACCTGCTCCATTGATCTACTTGGTGCCTCATGTTTGCACCTGTGCATTCACTTTGCATCAGGAAATAGCACAGCTGAACCACTGACAGTGTTGGCAGCCAGGTATTTCTTTTCTGTGAGTGAGCTATCCAATTGCGCTCTGTGTGTTTGAACCAGATTCATTCATAGCATCATTTCAGATCCTCACGCTGAAGTGCAAAGTGATGGAAGTTGACTCCAGATGATATGTGATGTGTTTTAAAATTTTTTTTCATTCTCCAGAGAAGAGTTGATGTAACACTCTGCCTTGGTCCCTCACACCAATGCCTAAATGCATACGTACCTGCTCAGTATACAGACAGGCATGAATCCCACCTTCCTAGATACGTGGAAGGAGAAGGGGCTCCAAAGGGGCAGACCCAGCTGTTTGAAGAAGAGGGAAGCAAAGCCATGCAGGGCTGTGCCAGCTGTCCATCTCCAGTCTTCGGTTGGCACTGGCTTTTTGACTGTGGCTTTTGATTTCACATACTAAAAGAGGTCCAGTCAACAGTAGCTTTCTATGTCCCTGCATCACCTTGACAGTAAACTCCACCCCTTACCTTTGAGATATTAGTTTTCTGGGCTTCCACATTTGGTTGAGTCAAGACTATGAACATGCAGTTGTACAAAATTAGCTACTGTACTCATGAAGTATTGTTGAAGAACACAGCTTTTGTATCTGTGTGTTTTAAAATCTTCTAAAATATATAAGAAGATAAATAAGTAGAGTATCTAATTGAATATCTTTACTTACTTTATATTTATACCCTAGATATTACAACTGCATTAATGTCTCCTTTCTTATTTTACACCACGAGATGATTTGGGCAGGGATTGGAATATTTACTTTCATGTGATCAATAAAAAAGAGGGAGCAAGTGAAGTAATAGTATAGCCAGGATTAATCTGACTGTGTGCCTAAATATTACAATTTAACAAGGTTCCCTGGGAATATACAAAATAAAGTATATCAAGCATAATTTTATCTATCAATTAAAGTTGCCTTAGGAATTTTCAGGCAAACCTTCAACAGCTAAGTTTCTAGTTATCGTCTCTACATCTTTGTGAGTTAATCTGTAATTTCATAAATATCTTTAAGTAATTTTTCATTAATAGGGATTTCCCTCCATTTACTGTAAATGGGTGTGAGCATTTCTAACATACCATCTTCAAATTTTATTTTTCAAGTAGAAAGCCTGCAAGCTCATAAGTTTTTGTGTGCTCCACTGAGAAATTTATTTCTGTTACATATTATAGTATTCCCTGATGGATTTGTTATCCAAAATGGTGGTGGGACAACCTCATTTTGTTCGTTGCATCAAACCTAATAACGATCGCCAAGCAAGAAAGTATGACAAAGAGAAAGTTCTGCTGCAGCTTCGCTACACCGGAATTCTGGAAACAGCAAGAATTCGGAGGCTAGGCTATTCCCATCGGATACTTTTTGCTAACTTCATAAAGCGGTATGAGGATTTCATGCTTTTAATGATCATGCTCATTTTATATAAAAATTATTCCGAAGGTTTATGGGAAGCAAAGCAGGAAAGAATGAATTATCTAGGTGGGCAAGTTAAAAAGCATTTGTTTCATGAAAATTATTGGGTATTAAAAACAAAAGTTAACTATTAATTTGGGCTGGAAGTTTCTGTTCCTAGCCTGGAGATCCTGTGTGGCTGCCTTGGACCCATGTCTTCGGCAGTTTGATCGAGAGGGCCAAAGTTTAGGGAGGTTTTGGAAGATCTTGGTCACTTGCTATGCGACAATGGCCCACACCCGAGATTCTCACACAAGGGAGAATCCGCCCCTCAAAAGGGCATTTGTCAATACCTGGGACATTTGTGGTTGTCACAACTGGAGGTGGTGGGAAGGTGCTATTGACTTCCAGTAGTAGAGGCCAGGGACGATGATGTACCCACCAAAGGCACAGGAGAGCCCCCACCCAGAGAATTATCCTGGCCTGGCCAGTCTCCAACCTCACTCTCCCCATTAGCATAATCTAATTTGCCTGTGGTCCGAGGGTACTGCCATGAAAAAAAGACACCGCAGTCACTCAGGAAATTCCAAGGCCTTGAGGTTACCTCCCAAGAACCAGTGACAGAAGCCAGCCAAGTTCCTAATTATGCAGTGCCTTACATATTTTAACTAAAAACATAAACGTGTATTCATTTTTCAATCTTTTAACATAGGCTTAAGTTTTGTTTTGTTTTGTTTTTAGTAAAGTCCACTTATTGGAGTTTATTGACTCTTTCATGCATAGGCTATCTGTATAATGTCCCTTTTTTTATTTCCATTTAAAATCTCTTGACCTGAAGCAAGAAAGTGAAGATACTTGTGAAACAGAGGGTTAAATATTTCTAAATTCTTTTGATTTGCCTCATCCATATTTAATTTGATAGATCTTTAGAGACTCATGTTTATGAAGTCTTACCAAAACATTTGACACAATTTTGGAGAAGCAACTCTTTGGCTTTCCTCACTCACATTCCATCCATTTACTTGATATATATTTGAATAATGTCACATCAAGTGCAAACAACATAAACAGGTTTGGGAGCAAACCAAGCTCACGTGGTGGAGCAGAAACAGACAGGCCTACCAGAGTAAAGTACCACCCGTGAGCTTAAGTGTGCAGTGGACATTAGTCACCTGTTTTATACCAGTTGGAAAGAGAATCAGTTAGTCTATTGGTGTGTTAGTTGTAGATACATTAGAGGAAGTTTGTAGAATGTTGGAATAGTAGATTTTCCCAAGGAGTGGGGATGGAAGGGCATATAGAGGCAGCACATACAAAGGCACAGCGGTGTGGGTATTTCAGTGACTAGAGTTCAAGGTGCCCATGGAAAATAGCAAAACTGAGGTTGGAGAGCCAAGCAGAGTCAAGAACAGGAAGGACCTTCAGGCTATTCCTCATATGTTGCGAACAAGTTGAAATGAATGTCTTTTGGCAGGCATGAGCTTCCATTTTGTACTTCCCATTGCTCCTTTGCTCATTTGTATTTTACCAGCCGAGACTTTGGTCACATCTGATGTTGCCTCCCAGCTTAGAACTTGGAAGATCCCTGAAGACTCTCAAGTCAGGAAGGGACATGATCAGATTTTCACTTGAGCAAAATAATTCGGAAAAAGCTGTGGAAGTTGGCTGGAAAGGATGCAGTGGATATAGAGATGAGCTGTGGAGGGGTAATTACAGAAGTCTAGGTGGGAAGTGATGAGGGATGGATTTTAAGTAGTAGCAGTTGGAATAAAGAGAAATGGATTCCAGAGAGTTTTCAGCCTGTCAAATACAGTGAAATCTAGGGGGGGGGCTCTAAGATGACACATAGATTTGTAGCTGAAATATCTTTTAGAAAGTGATGGAATCATTCACAGAGGTAGGGAGTAGTGGAGAAAGGACAATGTGATGAATTTTGCTGAGTTTGGGATGTCTATGGGATTGCCTGGTGGAGATGTATAGTAGGGCATCAGAAATAATGTATTTAGAGTTCATGTAAAAAGTTGGGGCTCGAGATGTAGATTTAGGAATCACAGCATACAGTAAGCCATACATGAAGAAGAGGCTTCTGTTGTGAGAGTTTAGAAGGAGAAGGAACATTCCAGTAGCTGAGGATTGAGGAGAAGTAGGGAAGTGAAGCCAGTTATTTTAAACCACCCTTCAGCTTGTCTGTAAAGCTAGTGGAATAGAGTCATTTCTAATGAGAGAGGCTTAAGGGGTGTTTATTTTTGTGCTAAATAGAAGGAGCTAGAAGAGACAAAGGGGTTGGAAATGTACAGAAGACAAGAGGAGGAGATAGCCTCTAGAACACAGGCAGATGGAGACAGAATATCCCTTGGAGGGAAGAGAGAAGACTCACATGACTTTGTAGTTCGTGAAGGAACTGATGGACACAAGCTCACCTCCCAAGAACAGGACAGAGGGTGGAAGCAGTTAGAAAACTTGAAGACAGTGCAGAGGATCCAATTGTTGTGGGAACCAAGGGAGCCAAAGGGCCATGGACGCCCAGCAGGATTTCTGAGCCTCCCTGTGGGCTGAGGTGAGGGAACCACATGAGATCAATGGTGATGTTTCTGGGTGGTGCTCAGGAGCCCGTACGAGAGCAGAGACACAGACGGTTGGATGGGTCCAGGTTGGCATGCTTGCACAGCATGTGCGGCAAAGGAACAAGAGTGAGAACGTGGAGAGGACTCACTCACGGTGGCTCCTGGGATGAACCGTGAGGTCCCGGCTGGATCGGGAGGGAAGAGAAGGCAGGAGGGAGTCGTAGGCTGAGCCCAGCTGGACCTGGGAGGGGTGGCAATGTGTGAGGAGCAGTGGGGACTGAAGCGGGTAACTGAGTGGGGAAGGAGCTCTCTGCTGGGCTCTGGCTGCAGCTATTTGTGCAGTGGGAGCAGAAGCTACCACCACTGCCTCGTTCAAGGCTGGGACCAGGAATCCCAAGGAGCCTAAAGCAGCTGTTCTTCTGTAGATTTAGTGGAGTGAGACCTGGTAGAGCCAGAATATATATATGGTCCTTTGAGGTTTTCTCTAGGGGCTCATTTTCATATATGGAAATTGATACGTAAGGGGGTCACATGATGTGCCCACGTTCACTCACGTAATTCATCAAAGCAATAAACTCAGCTTTAATTGATCTTTAAGATTTTCTTCCCTGAATTCACCCCCTTCCCTGAGGAACTCATGGCCTCTCTCAGTTCTTTTCTGCATGACCCTCTTACTCCTTCCTCTGGATTACTGATGGACTGAAAAACAGAGAAAAACTCCAGCAAGCAACAAATGTTAACTCAGGGAAAAAGACAATGATGGAAGTTCTAGACATAGGGATGGAAAGGTCGAGGAGAATTAAATTCCTTGGCCCAATCTTAAGATCAGCCTCTGTGGTTTTGTGAAGGTGAAAAAGAGTATAAGCATTCCCATGGCTTCCTGCCCCTGCAATCTTTCCACTTTTGTGCACCCAGAGAATGGTGGAAGTGAAGGGGTTTTGGGGGGTGACTTCAGGGTTGGAAAGTTATTCCTGAAGTTAAAAAACAGTTCCAGCTTCACACAAATAGACGCGTCTGGATTTGCAGCCGTCTGTTCCCGAGTGGTTCTGAGAGGCGTAAAGAGTTCCTGAAAGAACAGACTTTTATCACATCAGGGGAGCCCCTTCCTCTCCCCTGTACGAGGCTGTCAAGGGACTGCCAGGCGACAAAGACATGGGACCTCGACCCAGCACTAACCCAGCCCTGCTCTCATTTAAGGTACGCGTTTCTGTGCTACAAGTCCCACGAGGAGCCCCCCGTGAGCCCCGACACCTGTGCAGCCATCCTGGAAAAAGCCGGCCTGGACAACTGGGCCCTTGGAAAAACTAAAGTAATGTTTTCAAGTAATTTTCAGAAAAAAATCTTAAGAATTACCTTGGATCTCTTTAAACTATAACACTTTACTGTGATTGAAAATGTTATGGCTTTTTTTTTTTTTTTAATTTGCATATGGGCAGGAGGCACCAGGGATCCAACTCCAGACCTCCAGCACGGCAGGTCGGAGCTCTGCCTGCTGAGCCACGGCAGCTGCCCTGTTATGGCTTTTTATGTTACAGCATCTCTAGCTTAAAATAGGAGGAATGCATTTTTAAATTCATAAAGTTTCCTTTCCATATCAGAATTTAAAAGTTTTACTCTTCCTCATGGTTTCCTTTAAGAAATTCAGAAAATATTTACCTTTATTCAAAAAAAAAAAGGGACGAAACTTATGAGTACGTCGTTTCAAATAATATTGAAAACACGTTGTCTTAATCACTACCAAATCCAGTCAAAAAGCTGTGGAATTCCTTTATTTCTTTTTTTCTTAATTCTCAAGTCTGTGATATACCTGAAATTCATCCTGAGTAAAATATTAACGACTATCAGCAGACTCACCCTATGGGTTTGCATGTTGATATGTTTCTGCCTTAGATAAGAAGGAAAGAGGCATTTGTGACCCCAGACATTGTCATTGCATTACAAAAATGGAGAGAGAAGGGGTACCAGGTCTTAGGGTGCTTGAAATCCACCCCTGGGGGAGCACAGGGAAAAGAGCCATGCGAAAGCAAAGAGGAATTCATAGACCGACCACTCGAGAGTAGCTGCTTTTGGCCACAATCATAAAAGTGGACAATAGAAACTTACACATTTACAAAGAAATCCACATTAGTTAAATCTTGCCAGGTGGAGGATGAGAGAGACTTTTCAAAATTTTCAGATTAGAAGTTAGTATTATAACAATTTAAGGAATTTTTTTAAATGACAGTCTTAAATTGAAGGGCCTTCATATTCAAGAATCTGTATTTACTTCAGTATTCAGCAGGGGAAAGTTGGGTATATATAAAGGTGTGTCCTTTATTCGCAAGATTTTCTTTTAATGCTCACAAAGATGAATTCCATCAGGCAGAAATCTGATCATTTATGGTCTGAAACACATGCCTAACTTCAAATGGAGTTTTAACTTGTAAAAAGGCCCTTTGCGTCTCCAGTTCTGCATGATATTTAAGTAGCATTTCAAAACTATTTGTATTTTTCCACTTCACCTTTTCCAACTCATTAAGATGGATAAAAGTATTTAATATAGGAACATTTCTAATCCTGTGCAAAAAAAAAATGACCTTTTTAAGCAGATTGAATTTTAAATGAATTGTCAATAGCAGAATGGACTAAATATATTAACATTCAGAATGCTGTAGAAATTGAAACTAAATTTAATCAAAGCCTATAATGTTAACCACTTGCCCGTGATGCTGAGCCTTTAAGTCATGGAACATGGAGGGAATTCTATAGTCAGAATTACTAGGTCTCCTGTCTCAGTTGCCGCGTTTGAATTTAAGTCACTTTCTTAGTGGATCTAGTAAATCCCCTTTAAGGTAATTTTACTAGGAAATTTAGCTTTTAAAGAGAGAGAGAGAAAGAGAAAAGACTCTCCTTATTTCCCAGAGGGATAGAAATCCCTTAGATGAGAAAACCCTAGGCCTTCAGGCTCCTCCATTGCTCTGAGTCATTTTGATTTTAGAATGATCAGAATTCTACCCTCCTTCCCCCATAGTGAGCATGGTTTCCAGTGGGAAATTCATTCATTCCTTCCATATAGGGCCCTCCCTCCACCCTCCTCTTCCCACCCACAACACTGTGAGTCCCTAAGGCTGGGTCCCCCTGCTTTCCTCACCTAAGAGTCCCCAGGAGATAAGCACAAGTAGTAAGTCTCAATAAATGTTTGATGAATTAATTAGCACAACTAATTATTATAATGAATAATAATTAATTCATATAATTATTATGGTCCTCTATCTTACCAATAGATTTGGGAAACATTGTTGCCTTTTGTTTAAATAGCATAAAAAAATAGCTTTGCCCGGAGCATCTGATACTGAAACTTAGATAAACGAGTCAATATCCTCCATTCTTCTTGGCCCTAAAGCCTAAAGTGACCCATTGCAAATCAGTCTGATTGCCAGCTCCCTCGTCCCATCTCCAACAGAGGGTTTCTTCAAGCCCCCAAATCAATAATGTCATGACAACATACAGTCCAAAGAAACAAAGGATGGTGATTTCCAAAATCAAAAACAACTTAGTTGCCCAAAACTTAGCACGTGCCTTTTGCATATCTGCGTGTGGTTAGCTTTACTTGTATTTTTGTCTTCATTCTCTTAAGGTGTTCCTTAAATATTATCATGTGGAGCAGTTAAATTTAATGAGGAAGGAGACCATCGACAAGCTTATTTTGATTCAAGCCTGTGTCAGAGGATTCTTGGGTTCAAGAAGGTACCTAAAAATACAGGAGAAAAGGAAAGAGAGTGCTATCGTCATACAGTCAGGTAATCACCCAGACATGTTCTCACAGTGTAACAAAGCATAATGTATGCTCATATATGGCTATGAAATAAAATCCCTACACAGCACTGCTTATATACAAACTCCAGTTCTTATGTAGCAATGGTGTTTAATTCCAGATAGTAGGATGAATGGAGGGCTGTAAATAGCCTCACTTCATATGAAGCCATGTTTCACTGCCAAGTGAGTTATGAAAAGGCTTTTTTTTTTCTGGAGATTTAAGAATTTTGGAATTGTGGCTAAGGGATTTTATCTTAAACTCCAATGAAAAGGATTGCATTTTGATGTCTGATGGTAGTGAGAATGAAAGGATTGAAATTTCAGAAGAAATGATGAGAATCCATTAGTGATGGAGAAAACAGGTACAGCAATGTCTTCTGAATACAGAAGGAATCCATCAGTGCATCATGAAATGGACTTAGTTGAATCTGGCATCAAAAAACAGTTTAATTCCAGACTGTGTTGCCTTGATATGCTTTCCCTAAACTAAATCTAAATCAGATTATTTTAGTGACTGACACTTTCAATATTTGAAGAAATGATTTTTAGTAAAATAATTTAATGTGTAAATGTTCTGATAATGAAACACAACTTACCTATTGTGTTAGACATGGCAGGCGATTGATTTAATTATGGATCTCAAGAATCCTAATATTGTAACTCCTTGAACAATAAGATTTTTCCTATTTTAATGTAAAGGTTACACTGGCCATGGCTTTAACAATTTAATTATATCTCATTTTGTTAAAGGGCACCCATTTCTTTCTGTTAATGATACAGAAATAATTTATAATCATGTTTCACTTCAAGCTCTTATTAAAATTCATTAGTGGACTTTGGATTTTGCTTTCTATTTTTCTATAAAAAACTAAATTTAGAGCCTAGAATTTCTTGGTTTGATTTTTTGGACTGGACACTCAGAATGAAAAAATGTATTTTACTTTATAAACATATACACATACAGACACTGTAATCTGGGGTCTGGCCTAATCCATCTTGTTTTTTGATTCCAGATTCGACTAAGTCCATTTCATGATGCACTGATGGATTCCTTCTGTATTCAGAAGACATTGCTGTACCTGTTTTCTCCATCACTAATGGATTCTCATCATTTCTTCTGAAATTTCAGTCCTTTAATTCTCACTACCATCAGACATCAAAATGCAATCCTTTTTATTGGAGTTTAAGATAAAATCCCTTAGCCACAATTCCAAAATTCTTAAAGCTCCAGGAAAAAAAAAAAAGCCTTTTCATAACTCATCTGGCAGTGAAACATGGCTTCATATGAAGTGAAGCTATTTACAGCCCTCTATTCATCCTACTTAGTAAAAATATCCTGTTTTTCTGTAGAAATATTCATGTGTTTGATTATGACTTGCTGCCCCAGCATGGGGAATGTTATAGAATGTGTATTTGCTCTGTGTTATCATTCTAAAATTAAAAAATAATCTGAATCCTGAAATATATCTGCCCCTAAGGATAATGGTCCAATGGGTCCAAAACATAGATAATAGGAACTCTTTCCCATGAAGAGATGAGCATGGCAAGAATAAAATGAAAATATTAAATGTGCAAATGAGCACACTTTATCTTTGCCATCAGTTTAACTCATCTCTATCCTTTTGGTTTCATCTTAATTCTCTCCTTAATACAACTTGTACTTTAGTGATTTTATTGCTATAACTTCTCATCTAGAAGAATTTCACTGAGTCTCATTTTTTAAAAAAATAAATCTGTTCTATTTAAGGATTTTACATTCATTTTCCTCTTTGACATGGATTGATGCTCAAAAACCTCTCCTTTCTACTCATTTAAATCATGTTCCTTTATTTCTTATGATTAATGCTATTGTGGGTCTTATATGTTTCAGCTGCAAGAAGACATCTCATCAGGAAACAAAGAAAAGAAATAATTAACAGGAAAAACGCAGCAAGGACAAGCATTCAGGCCCATGACCAAGAATTTGACTACCAGAAAAGCTTTGAAAATAAAAGGTATAGAGATGTTGATTCTGAGACCATTTCGACATACCAATTTTTTGAAACCTGTAAGGTCACAGAATAATGTTCACAGTCCTTCTCTACCCAACGAGCTTCCTGAAACAGATGCATCCTTGTCACTTTTGTGCTCTCTGATGGCCACACTCTCCTTCTTGAAGTTGGTCCCCCTTGGCTACTGTCAGACTGTCCTCCACAGTCTGGCTCCTGATGCTGAGTCATCCTCATTTCCACACCGACATCCTACTCCACGTGTAAATAAGGCCCCTGGGTTCTCCCACTCGGTCCCCAGAGGTAATAACCAATGCGCCACCGTCCTTCAGTCAGCACCGCCAGCTGCCCCTTCTTTTCCTGAGGCCCCTTCCTAACATTTCCAAGTGCATCTTAGCAGACCTACCTCAGCTCAATTATCTCAGGGGGGTCCTTTCACCGGGCAGTGAGGACAAAACCTGATCTTCAAATTGCTCGTGGCCTCTTGGGAAAGAAGTATAACTAATGAACACGTGATTCTAGTACAATGGGTTAACTGTTGTACAAGTATACAGAGGGCTGAGTGGGGGCACAGGGAGGGAGCCCTGGCTTGGTAAGCTCTAGAGGATGGGGGTAATGTCTAGATTACTTTCCTAAGCAGTGAAACTTGAATTGATGGAAAGATGAGTAAGGATTCTCTTAGGAGATAAAGATTACTGCAGCCCCAACCCCAGCCCCCTTATTAGCATCAGAACCAGCCAAGGCAAGGAGGGAGGAGTGGGGCAGAGGAAATGCCCCCACCCACCCCTATTTACCACCAATATTGTCTTCAAGCCCTCCTGCTCTCCCCTCATAACAGCAAGGGTCTCAGCTCCCTGAGTTTTTCTGCCATCTCTTCCCCTCACCTTCAGCCATACTCTATCACCCAAGCCAACCTCATGTCCTTATTTGAAAACCATGAATGTTTAGCATTTTGGCACTTACTGTTCTTTGTGCATTCAAAGAACCCCATATATGGTCTTTGTCATTGCCTACAAAGATCCAAGTAGGAGATTTTTTTTCCCTTATTACTAGTACATAAAACAGTACAGCAAACCTCAAAAAAGCCATAGGAGTTGGGGATTGCCTCAGGAGTTGGGGGTGGGTGCTGTCTGTGAGCCCCATTCTTCAGGAGTCAGAGGCAAATGTAAACTCCAGTGGCAAATGGAGAGAGAGACAGGCTAATTTTATACTACTTCTGGAAATTACTACTTACAGAATTTAAATGATTACTTCTCAGTATTATTTTATTCAGAAGGTATGGTGCTCCACTAGATAACTAGCCTTTCTTCTGAAGACATGAGGGATTACTGTTCAATTTAGCAGAGAGTTATTAAGCATCTACTATGGACAGACAAGTTCCCCTTCAGGGAGGATGAGAGTAAATAAGAAACTATGGCCACCTTGGCCTTGGATGGGGAATTCCATGTTAATTGGACTGTCATAGAAGCTGGACCACAAAGTCAGACACAAAAGTAGTACAAGTAGAGAGTCAAGAGACTGTCTTTCTGAAGAAGTTGAGAGGGAGGTGTGGAAGGGAGAAGTAGAAGAGCCTGACTCACCCCTTCCAGAGAGCTGCAGGTTAGGGGCTCAGCCCTCCACTGCCCTGACTCTCCCTCTCCCCACCTGCCTGCAGCCCTTTCCCTCCAGCCTCACTGGCAAGAAGGAAGCCCTCAGCTGGGAGCGGGAGGAAGGTTCAGTCCCCAAAACCACCCCAGGACACGTCAGCCGAAATCCCCAGCCCTCCCTAGGTTGGGGGTCCATGCAGATGGTCCCCGGGAGCAACAGCCAGCCTGGTCCTGAGGTCCTCTGAGGCACGGGGGAGAGCGTCCTGGGGACGCAGAAAGAACCAGGGCACCTCAGCAGTGTGCGGGTTTCACCAGTAAAGTACGTTTAAAGTTTCCAAACTCATCTGTATGTGGATTTTTGAAATGTTGTCAGGTAGGGACTGCATATTTATAGTCTCACACTGATTTTATTTTCACTAAAAATAAGCATTCTCTGGGGGTTACTGCAAAGGTGTTCATCATATGATGACCCTCAGAGCCTCATAGAAATTACAGGAATTCTCGGTTCCCCACCTGATTCTCTGATTGATCCCTGGCAGAAAAAATGGGGATCCTGTTGTGTGCCTCCTGTGTAAGCCTGAGAGTGCCACAGCATGGCTAAGAAGTGGCCAAGGAATTAAAAATGATTCCCAGTAGCCTTTTCCAGGAATGAACCAAAGGAAAGTCCTTCTTCACAAACAGATTGCCAAAAGACCCAAACTCTTCCATGGCTTTTCTGGGCCAAGGAGAACGTTTTTCGGCCAAAGCGCCCCGACCCCACGTGGCAGGGCATCAGGGTGTCAGGTTTTGCCTTTTGGACTCCACCTGGACACCGTCTTTGTGACCAAGCTGCTCTTGTGAAGGTTTTGCCCTAGGCTTAAAAAAAAAAAAAAAAAGGAAAGAGATCTTATCTTCCAGGTAAGGGGAAATCATTTTGGAAGGATATTAGTAAAGTAACAACTGTGAAGTTTGGGCTGCTAGAATTGCATGCTCAGGGACTGTAACAGTGACAAGCTTTCCTTTTAATTTTGAAAGATGTCTGCTGTGATCAGTAGCCTGGGAGCTTATTGAAGTACAGTGTGCCAGCCCCATACACAGACTCACTCGCTGGTCCCAAATCTAGACATATTCTCACGACATCATCACTGAAGGCACTTTCTTTAGAAAGGGGCCATGTTTTGAATGGATTACATTCCTAGGATTTTGGTACCACAATAAAATGAAAGATGTACTTACTCAAATGCTGGTACATTTTCCTCTCCACATTGCAGCTGGTTTTCTAATTATTTGTGTGGCCATCCCAGTCAGTGCCAGATTTGGGGCAGCACTTGATTCACGTGACTTGATAAATTTTTCTGTTCTTTTTTTGTCATTGTTCCTTTTCCCTTCCTCCCAACATTATATAGTGTGTAGCTGCTGCCAAGAGAGGTGATCAACTTCAGTTGAGTATTGTCTAACCAGACGCAATGTCTTTTGCACAGGGGCTCTTTCGAGAAGAGACAAACCGAAAATGCCATCTCAGCCAATGAAAGTGCAAATCGGGCCCTAGATCATAGAGGAAGTTCACGTGCAGGGAAGGCGTCTGCTCTCAGAGCTGAAGAAGGAGCCCCTAAAGCTGCAGAGAGTAACCACAGGGCCCATCAGACTCTGAAAAAAATGAATAATGCCCATGGAGAAGAGGCTAAGCAAGAATTGCCTGTGGCCGGGGACACTTGGGCAGACATGAACCCCAAAGACAAGAGTCTTAAAGACGCGGAAGAGGGTGCCAAGGTTAGGAGCACGGAGAAAGAGGATGCTGTGGCCCAGAGTTACTATGAGAGGCCCCTGGAGGAAGGAAATTTGGAAGAGTCCAATCCCACAGGTCTGGAGAGGATGGGGGTCTCTGGGAGGCTGTGCCCCTCGGGGCCCCAGCTAGCTGAGAATGGGTCCAGGCCACCTTCTCTTAAGAAAGCTTTGGAACCCAGTCTCAGCAAAAGGTCGGTTTACCAAAACGCAGATTGCAAGGACAGAGAGAAGGCCATGTCTACGGCTAGCCAGAAAGCACCTGCAGCGGTGGGCAGCCCCGAGGGGAACGGGCTGAGGCCGGGGTGGGTCAAAGAGAAGCAGGCTGAGCAGACAATCCAGGGCCTGGGAGAAGAAGACAAAGCGGCCGTGTTCATCCAGAGCAAATACCGCGGCTATAAGAAGAGGCAGCTCCTGAGGAAGGATGCGCTGGCATATTCTTTGGGCCAAGAGACTGTTGCAACAGCAGCTGAAGGAGCCAGGGCCACTGACAATTTATCTTCCCGTACCACAAAACCTAAGGAAACCTGCAACATCAAGGTGGGGGATGGCAGAGACCCAAAAGCAACCTCGGAAAATAAAACGTGGGATTTGGCGATCTTTACAACGCAGGTATGTTAATAAATGTATTCACTAGTAAAAATCTCTGGGAATTAGACAATAGCTGAATTAAGCAAGGAATTAGTTAATATCTGATATATTATTTTACCTGTTTTTAAGAGACCCCATACCTTTTTTAAACAAAATGTGTCAAGGGTTGTGCTATTCAAATAACCACTGACTTTTAAGCCAGTGTACTCTGATAAAAATAGTATAAACATAGGATAGAAATCTTGTGTCACAGAGGGACCAGAACTGGTTTAGACAGGTTACTAAAATTCTTGCCATTTGGCAGTGCAGATTTTCATGTGCCTGTGATATTTTTCATCATAGCTACAAAAAACAAAAACAAAACAAAAAGTTTTCCAAATCCTTCAAACCCTCTGATTTCTTCTTACCCCAGATGTTATTTGAGAAGCATGATGACATATCAGAATTAGACATGTACTCATACAAGGGCAGATATGCAATAACGGTGTTACATTGTGACAACAAAGACTCATAAAGAAAATCCCCCCTTGGAGAACATCTCATACCACCAGCTGGCATGTTTCAGCTCTGTTTCTAGAAGGAAAGCAGGAAGCCATTGGCTTTAGGTCTTCTCATGGAACTCTGATGGATTAGTACAGAACCAGAAATGGCCACAGAAATGGGTCCCATTGATCTTGGTTCCACTTCCTGCTTTCTCTTACTCACTGTTAGACCTTAAGAAAAGTCACTTAATGTGTCGGCACCTTTAGTTTCTCCAGAATAAAGTGAAGGGTTTTAACCAGATGACTTCTAAAATGCATATTCTGAATTAATATGATGCTGTATTAAATAACAGAAGCAATACCATAATGCATTAGTGCAAAGAAAAATCACCTAATGCCCCCGAGTCCCTATTACTGGGCATGTTGTTCCCAACCGCAGCTGAACCCATGAGAAAGCACACTGCCGGGGAGGTTGGGGGGAGGCATCTCCGGCTTCCACTACCCTCAGAGACCTGCCGCCAATGAGTGCACCTAGCCTCCCCCAGTTCTCTTTTTAAGCACTTGGGAGGAGTGAGCTTCATAGGCAGGCAGGCCACTGAGCAAAGGGGTGCTCCTGTGCAGTCGTGCAGCACTGTCCTCACTCTGAAATCCAGACCAGGGACTAGAAGCCGGGCCTGCGGTAGAATCCCTGCACCGTCCTGGCGAACAGTGCCACACGGGTGGATGCACTGTCCACAGGGACAGAGCTACAGGCCCAAGTGTGGGGTCCCCACACCCAACCCAGCAGCCTGCCTTGGGGAGCAGGAGGGGCCAGGATGGGGAGAGGGACCCGAGGCATGGCTCAGAAGATGGAAAGGAGGGAGGTGGCTACAAAGTCAGAGGCAGCAGCCGGCCTCCTCGGGGTAAAAGCAGAAGGTCCACACCGCAGAATGGGAAGGACAGAACCAGTTCAGGGATTCCAGCAGGAGTCGCCTGGGATGGAAGGCTGTGAAAGGCAGGCCGCGCATGGAGGGCGTGGGGCAGGGCTTATGGAAGCTGCAGGACGGGCAGGTGGCAGCCCTGGGGGACAGGGAGGTTGTGCAGAGTCCACGGGCCTCGGCGTCAGGCTGGGCAGGTGCTGGAGGAGAGGAACTCACAGCCCCAGCAATTGTGGATCAGAATTGGTCAGAGGCCAGCACAGCTAAGGAGCCCTCCCAATTCTTTCCCTTGATGTAACATAACTCGTGGCCTTCTTTTTAGATATCACAGCTATCTGAAGAATATTTCATTCTGCAGAAAAAACTGAATGAAATGACTTTACCACAGCGGCCGAAGCCTCTTTACCTGGGTGTCTGTCCCCATAAGCCAATTAATAGGCGGGTTTCTTCTCATCAGCACCTCGCAGGTAAAACTCAGTGGAGTCAGAACTTTCTGAAGGAGAGCAAAATGCCCGATTCGTGACGTTATTTGTTTATTGGCTTCCACCTATATTGTGTGGCAGGTTTGACTTAACCCAGCCCTAAGTGTCTTAAGGAAAGCATTTCATTGCTCTTATCAGATATGCATGCTTCCAGAGTATTCTGCATCCCTCCAACCTCCTCTGACTTTATTCTTCTACCTTTTTCTTTTTTCGTCTTTTCCATTTTCCTTGTATACACTTGAACTAGAACTTAGCACATGAAGCCAGATGGAAATAGAAAGGGGGTGGAGCAGAGAGAGGGGCCCAGGGTGCAGGTTTGGTGAGAGGGAGCAAAGAAGTGAAACATCTCCAGGCCTTTTGTTAGCGTTGGAAGCTTTGAATATAGTGTGGACAGTCCAAATCTCAGTTCAGACGAACAAACCCAGATGGACAAGAAATATCACAGTATTAAATTTTCTTTTGATAATCCAAGCCACACTGTCCCCATTCCAACAACTCTGTGGGGAATTTGATTTCACTATTCATCAGTCCTGCCCCTCTCCAGGGTTATGCAAAGGCCCTGGGGCTTTAGACATTAACAACGTACCAGGTAGAGCCTCTCGAACACGTTTGCCCCAAAGTCCCAGCTGGCCTCCATGGATCCTTCAAGTTGGAGGCTCGGCTCTCCCTCCCCAGACAGGAGGCCCCCGGAGGCAGCGAGTCACCTTCTCCACCCACGCCCCAGGTAGGGGTCCTCTCTGCAGCCTTCTCACCCAAGGCGATGCCACTGGTGGGTCAGCGGTCCAGCTCCTCTGGCGCTGCAGACTTCCATCTCGGAGAATCTCCACTGATTTTCCCTCGCCTTCTCCCAACCCTCCACCCTCTCTCCAGCCCTTGCAGATGCCCAGAGTCATTTCTACAAGGAATGTCGCTTTTCCAGGAGCCAGGAAGAGCTGCTGACTTCATGCAGTGTCTGGTTTCTGCCCTGCAAAAATCCCTGAAGCCACGAAAATACAACGAGCCTGGCTCTTTGCCTCATACAGAGGAAAGGAAAAATATAATTTCATTTCTGTACATTATCCTGCCACGTTATTTTCAAGTCAAGAATTATGGTGAAGCTTAAACAATAAAATACAAAGCTGCACTCCAAGCGGCCTGTGGGCCTCTCCACCCACTGCTCTCTGGAGCCTCCTGCTGCTAAGAAGAGAGTTAGTGACGAGAGGCAGGGCTGGGTCCCCTCCGCTTGGCTGCAGCCGATGGGCAGTGCCCAGGGGCTGCTGACCCGCCCGAGCCTAAGCGAATGGCCAGAGCAGCAGGAAAGGCTTTCCGTGCCCTCTGCACCAGCTCTGGGGAGGTGGGGACAGCGAGGTCCAGGCACTGTGGGGGAGGAGAAGGAGAGCGGGTGTGAGCAGGTGCAGGGTCTAGGTGTGAACAGCTGATCCAGCCTGCAGTGGGAAAGGAGAGCTGGGGTGGGAGATGGCTTTCCCAGGAATGTTAGGGTAGGGAGGGCAGGTCCCTCAGGGCATGTTGCATATAAGGAGCGTTGAGACATTCAAGCACCTGTTGGGTGGGCAGTTGGACAGGTGGGTGGCAATCAAAGACATGGAGCAGATATGGGTAGATGCAAACTTGCAGGAATGAAGAGAGAAATGCCGCAGGGCAAGCCCAGAAGAGCTCCAGTTGAGGGGTTCAGGGTGGGGGGCAGTCAGCAAAGAGGAGCAGCTGGAGAGGGGGGCAGGAAAACCAGGGACTCCTAGTCCCTGAGAAGCCGAGGGGGGGCTTTTAAGAAGGCGATATGAAGAAAAATGTGAGAGCTAATGAGAAAAGAGCTCAAAAGAACCCATGGAATTGACTGTGCATTAATAATTACTTATTGAATTCCCAGAGGTTATTTAAACATTAGAATAGGCACACACGTAAGAAATGGGGTACAAACAATCACTGGCTACTTCTTAGGAAATTGATACCAATATCTGATAGACTTTACAATGAATATAGTCTGTGTCCGTATATTTTAACGATCTGGCAATTGTTTTCGAAAAACGCCTTGAATAGCCTCGTAAAATTTTATTGTAAAAACCAATTCAAAGAAGTCAAACTGAGGTAGCAGCATTGGGCCAGCCAACAGTTGGCCCATAGTTAATCCCTGCACTGGATCCCATCCACTTGCACACGCCAGAATGTTCTGTTTCTCCACAGCCCAGCTCCACCCGAAATCATGGACTAGTTTTCTTCATACAACAGCCCGAATTGGCCAGTCACTTGGCATGTTTAATCAAGAATTCCCACCCCCCATTCCCTGTTCCTCCACTTCCCAGTGCTCCCCACAATTATCTGCACACGCCCACAAGCATCACACACGTGTGTAGTGAGTTGCACGTCTGTTGCAAGGACTGGATACTCAGTACCACGATTGTCTTCCTCAAATAGACTTTCAACCCTGCGAGCAGGATGACGTCCTGTGCTTTATACCCATTTTTCTCTCACCCTCGCACATTTATTCATCACACTGTAGACCTTCCGTAACTGCTTATCCGTTGGCCTGAAAGCAGCTTAATTTCCTCCAAGCATTGCAGCCGAGTGAAGGATGGCAGCCGATGGAACAGGTGTAGGATGCATTTTTTCACATTCACGTCTGCTTTCAGGCTCCTTCCAGTCAGAAAAGGAGGTTTATAATTTATGGAAGTCCTGCTCCATAGGGAATCAGAAGTGCTAAGCATGGAATTTGGGTCCTGGCAGTGAAAGCAGATGCTCTCAGTGGACGAGGAAGAGTGAAGGCGCACTGGGCTGACAGCCCGGGGGCGTTAACATGCCATCCAATGGCCATCCCTGCAGTTATCCTTCTTGGGAACTGTTCCCCTCCTCCCACCCCACTCCATGAAAGTTTCATCTGCAAAACTAAAATGAAGTTCACTTACAAATAATCCCATGGTGATAGTTAGATTCAGTTGTCAACTTGGCCAGGTGAAGGTGCCTCAATCTATTGCTGTGGACATGAGCCAATGGTGCGTGAACCTCATCTGTTGCTGATTACATCTGCAGTCGGCTAGGGGACGTACTTGTTGCAATGAATGATGTTTGATTTAATTGGCTGGTGCTTAAATGAGAGAGCTTAGCGTAGCACAGCCCAAGCAGCTCAGCATACCTCATCTCGGCACTCGCAGCTCAGCCCAGGCCTTTGGAGATGCAAAAAGGAATCACCCCGGGGAAAGTTGTTGGAACCCAAAGGCCTGGAGAGAAGGCCAGCAGAGACCATCCTGTGCCTTCCCACATAAGAAAGAACCTCAGTTGAAAGTTAGCTGCCTTTCCTCTGAAGAATTATACATTAAATAAATCCCCTTTTATTGAAAGCCAATCCATCTCTGGTGTGTTGCATTCCAGCAGCTAGCAAACTAGAACCCATCATCAAGGTAGCCTAAGAGTCTCCTGAAATTTTAATTTTCTCATCCTACTCAAAAATTAACAAGCATCCTCCAATAATTGCTACACCCAACCCTGTTTTAAGAATGCAATAAGCCACAGCTGGGTTTGGTAAAGTGGCCTGGAAAACCCTCTCCCTATTCCAAAGAAATCCCTAGGAAGCATGTATAATAAGCAAGGATAGCTAAATTTTTCAAGTTAATTTGAGCAAGCTGTGACCTTATTTTGTAAGGGAGACATGCAAAATAAGGTCCTAGCTT
Source organism: Myrmecophaga tridactyla (assembly GCA_004026745.1). Taxonomy (NCBI): domain Eukaryota; kingdom Metazoa; phylum Chordata; class Mammalia; order Pilosa; family Myrmecophagidae; genus Myrmecophaga; species Myrmecophaga tridactyla. The sequence goes on along the minus strand of PVIY010011073.1, from coordinate 3,165 downwards.
GTTAAAATTAACTTGAAAACTTTCTGATATATTTTTACATGTGCAAACATATCAGTAGTAAAATTACGTTCAGATGAAAGCTAAGAAGCTTAAAAATAAAATACAGTGAACCTACGAGCTGTTTACTTTTTTTGTTTTGGTAGTTGCTATGAATTGAAACTGATATAAGCTAATGCACCTGCATTTTTATCAAGATAAATATTGTATAGGATATGTCACAAGAGCATGGCTGTTCCATTATAGATCCTCATAAATGCTGTTGTGTTCATAGGTATACAAAGACGTCACCTGCATTTCATTATTTCTCCCTCAATGGTCAGTAAAGTGTTCCTTTGGGGGGATGTTTTTCTTCTTAATTATGGTACACCTGGCAATTTGTGCTGAAGCAACTCATGAACAAAATAAGCAAGGGATTAATTGCAGAACAAATAAATTCTGGCAACATGAAAACGTGGTCCCTTTCTCCTTCACAAAGAAGCAAGACCATAATAATTTTTTAATGGGTTTCAAGGTTAACAAATAAAGACACTATTATAATTCCCATGCTTCATTTGCATTATATTATTGGTTAGCTCAAAACCAAATCACTGCTGTCCCTTGCCAGGAATGCACAGATTTGATATAATTAATATGCTTATATGTCTCTCAGAGTAAACATAGTGAAAAAATAGTGATTTTTCTGTTTATTTTTAAATTGTTATGATGTTTAGATTCATACAATAGCCCCGATGTATTTAGTTATGATAATACAAATTTTAATCTCCTTTATTCTTTTGGCATGCATATCATTTCAGCATTATAATGCTGACACCTAGAAATGTATTTTGTAGACTATCCAAGAATACTTCTCTACGTATATCTAAAAATGTACATAATTCATGTGAAAACAATGTAGCTCAATGTTGAATTGTATATTTTACAGGAATACTTTTTCTTGAAGAATAGAGAGTAAAAAGATTTCAGGAATGATAGTGCTTTACACCAAGCATGCCTTGGGAGAATCCTTATCTACCATGGTTTATTTACTACTTTTCTGTCTTATAAATAATACAAATTAGCCAAAATGCTAAAAAATTAGTAAAAATCTTCAGTGCCCAAAAAGAAATTATCTTATTGATGACCTTAAAAATTACTGAGAATCAGGCAGTGCAATGTTGGCTCAGTGGCAGAATTCTGGCCTGCCATGTCAGAGACCCGGGTTCGATTCCTGTTGTCTGCCCAAGCAAAAAAAAGAAAAGAAAATTAGTGAGAATCATTTCTTTTTTAGTATTTTAATTATATTAAATACTAACTATAATAAAAGGTAGTTTGCCTTAAATGATCTATTGTTAGAACATGCAACCCTAACAAGAAGAGAAATCACACAATCATTATGAATTGACACAGAAAAAAAAATTTGACGAAATCCAATACCCATTCAGGATAAAATCTCTCAAAAAACTAGGAGAAAGGGAACTTCCTCACCTTAGTAAAGCGTGTCTACATAAAACCTACAACCAGCATTATACTTAGTAGTTCAAGACTGAATGCTTTGTCCCTACCTTCAGGAACAAATTTATAGTATCAGAAAAGGCCAAGTGGGGAGCTGGGACTTTCCTCCCCACCAGCTGATAACAAGGTTCAGTCACTCTGTAGTGTCAATGAAGACCCTTGAGGATCCTGGACTCTAACCCCCACCCCGGAGTGACAAGCTGCCCTTCCACCTCCCTTCTGGGGTGGCACTGGAGGAGGCCTAGTGGAGTCAGGATTTTCACCATCACCCAGTGGTCATCAGTGGCATCAGTGGAGACCATGTGGGGACCTGAACTCCTACCCTGCCGTACCATAAGGTCAAGTTGAATGAGTAGATTAGAAAAGAAGTGATGTCTCAAATAAATAACTTACGCTCCCACCTGAAGAACTTAGAAAAAGAGGAACAAAGCAAACCCAAAGCAAGCAAGAGGAAGGCAATAATAAAGATGTCAGTGAAACTGAAAAAAAAAGGTAGTTTGTCTTACATAAGTTTATACTCTAAAATATAGATTCCTGGTGAGTTCACTGAATTAGTTCAGACAAAATACTTGACCTAGAGGCCTTAGATGGAACCTCTCATTTTCTGCACCCACATTATTTCTCCTTATTCCATACTTTTATCCACTCTGAACTAGAGTTAACTCAAATGTAAAGTTATAACAATATCTCTTCTCCCACTGCCCCATTAAATTTTTGATAAAGGAATGCAAAAAGAACAATGTCATAGCACCAGAAACTGAATTTATATATATATATATATAAATTTTTGTATATGTATATTTAGGTTTAATAATGTCTTATTAGTACATATCCCAGCCTCAGCATTTTTTTAGAGTTTTCATACTTAGGAAAGGAAATTATAATTGAGTGGCATTAGAGAAGATTTGTTTGTTTTTGAAGATATGTGAAGGTTTGTTCCCCTTATTTTACTTTTCAGCATTGAGAAGTTCCCTGGAGACCTGCAGAGTAAAACATCACAAGGTACATGACGATGGATCTCTTTTCGAGTTGCATAAGATTTAAATGTGGTTAGTGAGGTCTTATTAGCCCCAGCCCTTATTTTCATCTTAATAGAGCTGATAAGCTTAAAAAGTAAAAAAGGAAGGCTAAACGGAAATTCCCAATACAAATATCTGTACACACAATAAAATACATCCTTAACACAAAATAAAGGCTTAACATACTCTGCAGCATGACATTTTCTGCTTATATTTCTTCACTGTAGCTCCTTGATTCGGAAATTGGAGACTGCCTTTTCATTAGGTTGTGATTCCCTAAGGAAGATTAGGGAGACTTAAAAAGGTTTACTTTACAGAAGTTATCAAATTACCTTTTCATTTACACATAATTTAAGTCTTTGTAAAGAATCCAGTATTGTAGCTTACAATCTTTATGACATTTGAAAATAAAATGACACTTTTAACAGAACCTGTTTATATATTTTGACGTTTTATTTAGCAACAAAAGATTGATTCAAAGAGAAATTATTTGGCATATTTAATAATAAAATCAATAAGGTTAAATTCATATAGAATATATTTATAATTTCTTATCCCACAAAAGGAAATGCCTTCTTTTTAAATATCTGGCATATTTTTAAAACTGTACATATACTGGGCCACTCCATAAACCAAAAATCAGAATTAAGCCAGA
>PVIY010011072.1:0-66622 GCA_004026745.1 Myrmecophaga tridactyla | reverse complement strand
TTCCCAGGTGAGGGTGCCTTCCCAGGTGAGGGTGCCTTCCCAGGTGTGGGCGCCTTCCCAGGTGTGGGCACCTTCCCAGGTGAGGGTATCTTGCCAGGTGAGGGTGTCTTCCCAGGTGTGGGCATCTTCTCAAGTGTGAGTGCCTTTCCAGGTGTGGGCACCTTCCCAGGTGAGAGCATCTGCCCAGGTGTGGCCCAGGTGTGGATGCCAAGGGCTCCAGGCGCCAAGTGTGGAGAGCCCTAGGGGGAGCGCTCTGCTGCTGTTGGGAGCCACAGAAACCTTTGTCTTCACTCTTGACACAGCTGTTTCTCTCTGAGAACCCTGAAGAAGAAATTTTTCGTGGCCTTACAGGTAGAAAGGAGTGGTTTTGGCAAGGACGATCATCTCTGCTGAAATGGTTCCTCAGACGTTTTAGGCTGGTAAGAGCTCATGTTCAAGTGTGTATATGTGCATTCACATGCATATGCCCATGCTTGTGTGTGTGTGTATGTGTGAGGACAGTTAGTGCGGGCTGAGGGCTCCCTCTGTGCCCACTCCATGCACCAATTTATTCTAATTACCCTCTCCAGTGCCCCAAGAGGTAGGCATTAACCCATTTTAGAGACGACCCAAATGAGGCCCTGAGAGGCGAGTGGAGTGGGGACTGGAACATGGCTTGCTCTTCAGGGTTTGTGCATTTTCTGCTAAGCCATCCAATTCCCTGTTGTGAGGCCTCTGAACTTGTCATTAGGAGGTACACATTATATGTTGCAGTTATTTGTTCTCTGCATTGGAATCCATCAGGAGTAGCTTAGTACTTGGCATGTGGGCTCCAAACTAATTTTTCTCTCTCACTTATTGTCCCGGTGTCCCAGGCAGGGGTTTATTTTTAAATCACTAGCAGCCTTGTCAGTTGGGTCCCTGCTCCCAACGGTGGCCCTGTACCTGCCCCACTCAGATAGGGTGAATTTTAAACTCAAGCTTAAAATGCTGTCTTCTACATACAAGGTGATCCTCAGTGATTCACCAATGCTTGTCCTTTTTTTTTTTTAACCCTGGATTTGGAAATTCTGCTTTATCTCCCATGAGCTATGTGGCCTTTTTAAAATGCTGCATTCTAGGTGCACAGATCCTTAGTGATTCTCAAACTTTGCAGCATATGAGGATCCCCTGATGATCTTTTTTTAAAAAAAACGATAAAACCACCACGGACAACAACAAAAAAACCCCAGCCAAACTATCATGGATAAATCAGAATTTCTTGGAATGGTATCTGGCAGCTATATGTTTTAGAGCTCCCAAAGTCAGAGCACCAGAGCAGACATGACAAACAATGGGGCATTTCAAAATAACGTTCGTTGAGTAAGTATAACTTCACTAAAAGGGAGGCAAAACTCTAAAATACAAATGATAATGTTTCTCATCCATTTGCCTCACCAGAACACTTTGTTCTTTGTTTATAATCAGCAGACCACTTTGAATTAAAGTATTTTACTCTTTTTCAATGTAGAGCCAGGTCTTGCCCATGTCTCATGATGGCGAATATGGTGCCATAAATAAGTGAGCTCCACTGTTAATTTAGAGACCTCATATCAGCCATTACTTTTGACCTCCTTCCTCATCAACCCTTCCTCAAAATCTGCTGACGTGCAGCAAAATTAACTCATCTAACTCTTATCTCTATTTTTCTTGCTTGTCCTCTGGTGGAGGTGCTAATGAAGACTGAATTGCCCAAAAGGCAGCAGCAGGGGGCACAGAGATTTGAAGAGCCTGCACAGTATGCCCCAACATAATCAAAATATTGCCTAAGTTCTATTGATTTTCAAGGAGATAATCACAATTCTATACAAGGGGCTGCTGGTGTGAGCATTCACTTTGCATCATCACGTAGCCCTATTGGATCATATTTTGTTATTGACGCAATTGAAGCCATGAGCCCAAAAAGGAGCTCTCAAGATTGATGACCACCAGCCCATAGTTTAAGATTCAGTCTACGTATAAAATCCCTTCTGTGCATATTTGACAGTGAAGGGTCCTTCTCTTTCATGCCTGGGGTTTTCACTAATATTCTCACTACGTGCTTTCCCACATGTGTTCCTGGTTTCCCACCTCCTCCAGAGGTTGTCCTTTTTTGTGTGTGTGTGGATTTGGAAATCTGCTTCATCTCCCACTAACTCTGAGACCTCTATCTCCCCATTTCTAAATATTCAGGAGATGTGTGGGGTGATGACATGATGCAGAGAAAGGTGTCTAAGCTTCCAGCCACTGCCGGGCCCACTTCTCAGGGCATCGCTTGTGAATTTGACTTTTAGAACTGAGAAAACTCAAGCTTGGATTGCTTGGAATAACAGATACGTAACTCATTACACTTTATTTTTTATCTCTCCTTAAGTCATGCATAGACTAAAACGAAAAGTCGCTTTCTGAAGCTAATCAGCTTTGGGAGGATGGTAACAAGTAAGGACTCCCCAGCCGATTTCAGGTGTCATCTGTTCTGTGGGACCCTCTTCAGCTGGGAGACTGAAACCTCCTCAGTTGGGTCAATGCTCTGAGTGCTTGTGGGAAGGGTTAAAAAATGGCCCCTGAACAAAACCGTAAAAGCTCTGAATGAAGGATTTTAAAAAGAGACGCAAGCTTCTAACAGGATTTGAAACTGGAAGGCAAATACCTACAGGTCAGGCTTCAGGAGGAGAAAAGGGAGGCAGAGCTAAAAAAAAAAAAATAGCAGCAGAACCTTTGCTAATGAGCTTCCTGACGAGCAGGAACCCCTGTGCTGGGATGAGGTCCCCCCATCGTGCCTGCTGGCTGCTGGCTGAAAGCACCAACGCAGGGCAGGAGGGGCTTCCAATGGCCCCTAATCCAGAGGCAGGGTGCCAGAAAGTCCTGAGTTTGTTCTTGGCCTCTGCTGGGGTGCCTGCGGCATTGCCAGGACAGAAAATTTAAAAAAAAAAAGGAATCTTTCCTGCTAGTCTTTTGATCTAACGTCCACTCTACTGAGATGTGCCTCTTTCCGCTTTCCAGGTCTACTTGAGCTGCTGCACATGTAAATAGAATAGCTATTTTTCTTAAACAGAGCTTAACTATTTCTGAAACAGTCATTTATTTGTGAAGACTATTTTATGTTAATTTAATTATAAGAAAATTGAAAAGTGTAATACATAGCTAAGCCCTTAAGGCCGGCTAATCTATTTGGATTGTAACAAATATAATTTTTATTAGCTCAGCCTATTTGGATGGTAACGAGTCTAACCTTTTCATAGACATTACAGACTCTGAGTTATGGTCTATTTTTATGTAAAACCAGCCTTGAGTAGAATAAAAAGAAAGTTCTTTTATCTGTCATTGTGTTATGGAATCATTATATTAATGAGAGCAGAGCCTGAACCGTTCCTATTATCTTAGAGTGGGACTCGTGTCTTCTCTAGGTATGACTGGAAAAAAAAAACCACCCAGGTAGTTATTAGAAAAATGATCAGCCTTATAGAGAGGTAAGATATTGCAAAACTTCCCTTGGGTAAAATATGTTGATTTTTAGAGGGAAAAGTTAATCATTTTCCCAAGCCAATCAGGCTATTTATCCAGAACCTTAACCCTCTTAGAAGATGGTTGGAACCTGGAAAGAAGCAAAAGGACCCTTTTTGGAGGCCAAAATGGTGTCACAAAGTCTGAGTAGCACTGCAGCCCCTTGCTTTCATAGTAGAGTCCTCTATTTCACCTGGTTTCCCAGCGCTCCACAGGTGACAAACGCTGGAGTCAATGAGGTAAGATTTACAATGCCAAAATGTCTCAGTGGGGTCCAGGTCACAGACTCTGGAACCAGGCTGGTTGTGTTCAAACCCCAGCTCTAGTGCTTACACTGCTGGTGACATATGTACCTCAGTCTCCCCTTCCATGAAATGGGGGCAACAATTAGAGTCCCTCCCTCAGAGAGGTGTGTCAATGTCACCGGGCTAGGAGAGCCGGAGCTGAAATCCAAACATGTTTTATTTTAGCATGCCTACTCTTAATCACGGACTACACTGCTCTTTGCCTGCAGTCAAGATCCTCTTTTCACTTACTCATAGCTCAGTGGAGGCTAAAACAGCTGACCAAGTATGTGTTCTCTTTCTTGAAATGTAATAATCCAGGAAGTTAAAAAATTAAAGTGGTTCAATTATGTAAAAGGTGATTATTCTTGATTCATAAAAATATTGGTTCAGAATTTCACTAATTCATAATTCCAAGGAGATTTTCTATGATTCTAAGTTACTTGACTCAGCCATTCAGTAGTCATTTGCATAAGTGACCCCATCCATTCCTCCTTGTTTTCAAAGGCAAGAAGGCTCATCACTGCATTTTCGGGCAGATGCTGGGTTGCATTCTTGAGCTTCCAAGGACTCACCTACTCTCTCCAGGGTAGGAATCAGGCTGTCTCCTCTGAGCTAAATTCATTCATTAATTTATTTACATTCATTTATTCATCAAGAATTTCTTGAGTCCCTACTCTGTTCCAGATGCTATGCTAGGCTGTGAAGATAGAGTGGTGAATGAAAACAGGTTGGTCCTCTCCCATCTGTCACTCAACCAGCCGGTGAACAAATGTCTTCTGACACTCCCAGGTATAATCTAGTAACAAGGATGAGCAGCTGTCTCGGTTTACCCAGGATGGAGGTGTTTCCCTTGGGGCACTCTCAGTGCTCAGACTGGGAAAAACCTGAGCAAAGTGGGACCAGTGACAATTGCTTATCAAGCTCAGTCGGGGTCCCCTAGTCTGACAGGAGACTAGATTGTGCAGGTTCACATTTAGTTCACATCTGTTGGATCCATCCCTTTGTCTTAGGGGCCTACTGAGAACATCTGAAGAGAAGAAGCCACCCCGGTCCTGGGCCCTACAGGTGAGGGTGAACAGGGAACTGGCTTCCTAGACAAGTCTTGGTAGGTCTGAAAACCCAGGGCTGGGCAGATCTCAAGGCCTGAAGCCAACACAGCTGTGTGGCTGACAGCTCTCATTGCAGAGGACCCTTAGGCAAGCAAGCATTTGTCAAACTCACCGAGACCCTGTTGGGTTGTAATGGGTTGCAGAGTCTGGAGCCGGGGATGGACCACCTGGCCCCCCACCTATCCAGCCGTCCTGTGCCTCAGCATCTTCATCTGTAAGGTGAGAGTAGAAGTACTACAGCAATACTAATTCCTAACAGGGTGTAGCGCAGTGCCGGGCACCAGTAGAGATATAAAGTTAGCATATTGCAACACGGCATATTAAAGCACTTGAGACGTGGTATGGTGCAGTGGACTGAGAACCAACACAGGTTGGGAAACCCCACACTGTCTTTCTGTAAGCATCATCCTGAGCAAAGGTGGTGACTGGTCTATGGCCACAGATTCTTTGTCCCTCCCCCTATGGGGAGGTGGTGTCTCGGTTGCCTCCACATTCACTCAGGGCGTGGCTGTGGGTCTTATACTGGCCTACCTGGCTTCAGCAAATGTGACCCAAGTGGAAGCCTGATGAACACATGAAGCAGCCACACCACAATGGGACGCCGTGGAGAGAGCGGTCCAGCTGTGCCATCTGAGGTGGTCCTCGGCCGACTGCGGACGCTGAGGGCACCGAGGGAGCTTGGGCGCTGCCAGCAGACCCTTGGAAAACCTTCAGAATTGTGAAAAATATTAAATTGCTTTTAGCCACATTTTTGGGGTGTTGTGCTTTGCTGCTCCTCCGTGCCAGCTCTTCACAAAAACAAGTGGTCTGAGGGAGCTGAAGCTCCTTATCTCGGCGTCACGCTGACTCAGTAGCTTCTGCATCTCCGGTGTGCCTGGCTCTAAAACCAGGGTGTTATATCGCCTCCCAGACTAAGGAACTTCCAGACATTTTTGCTTAAAATATCTCCTTTAGGTCAAACCTGGTTTTATCTAGATTCATGTAAACTGTTTTTCTGAGGATAACCACAGTCATTTCAAAGCTAATTTTCTCAATAGTCATCCTGATTAAGACAGGGAGAAGTGAGAATTATTGCACAAATGTTAATAGGACCTAAAAAACCCCACTGCTGACCGAATCTGGGTGGTTGTGACAAAAGTGCCATTGGAGATGGTGCTGGCAGGGGTTGTGACATGTGTTTATGCAGAAAAGAGACTTCTGTGTCCTGCTTTTGCACTAGCCAGGGGTCAGCCAACTTTTCAGTAAAGGACCAGATAGTAAATATATTTTACATTTTTTACAGTGTGTGTGGGAGGTCACACTATCTCTGTTACAAATACACCACTGTGCTGTGGTAGTGCAAAAGCAGCCGTAGGTGCTGTGATCCAATAAAACTTCATTTACAAAAACAGGCGGTGGGTGGAATTTGTTCTCCAGTCTTAGTTTGCAGATCCTGCCCCTACTCTGGATGATTTAGGAATGACAGACATGCCCTTGGCCTTGAAGAGTTTATCCCTTACTCTGACAACACAACGGAACTTTTTTTCCTTTCTCCTCCTGCCCCAAAACTTACCATCAGTTTCTCTTGTTTTTCTTCATGCCTTCCCTTCTCATGCCTTGGGAAAATATGGGCATTGCCTTATCTCTAGTGACTGCAAAGGTGGGTGCTGACCCTGTATCAATTAAGCCATGGTGCTACATTGCTCAAATCTATTGCCACATGTGCAGGGATATAAGGTGAAATCCCTTCTTTCTTTCTCCCCTCTGTCACCGCCAAATTATCCCTCAGAAAAAAGGCCTTATACTGAAACTTCATTATCTCTCTTTTTTTTTTCTTCTCCTAGGTACGCTCTTGATCCACACCCCTCTTTTTTCTCCCAACAGTGTGACATTTGGGGAAAACATCACCCAGTTCTGGCTTCGGTTACTTACAGAGGTAAGTGAATGAAAATCAAGGCTTTTTGTGACCTCATAAGCTAAAGAACTTTAAAATTGTATTTCATACAATCCTCCTAAAGGATGGATGAAACATATGATTGCCCTCCTGTCCTGTGGCTTGTGCTAATGGATTAAAATGCTGTATTTCTAACAAACTCTATGGAAATAGAGGTAATGTACACTGCCAGCCTGTTTTTAGGTGAATAAAAAAATGGTTCTTCTAATGGTGGTAAAGACTCATAGAGGAATTTGAATGTTTTTTTTTCTTAATAAATCGTGAGGGTGAAAAACCATATTCTAAATATTTCTAAATTAATATATAAGTTCTTATCTGAGATTTGCACATTAAGAACTCTGGTAGCAATACCTTTCTCATAAGGTTGTTATAAGTAGTAAGTGTCAGGCGAATGCCTGAATATAGCCCCTGGCTCTAGGAGATAGATATCTAACAAATATTCACATCCCTTCTATTCCCTTTAATAATAAAAGCAAATAATTGGGAGAGAAATCAGTTTAACCCAATGCTTGATCCACAGGACTAGGGTTCCCTAGAGCATAGTTTGGGAATGCCTACCTCTAGATAACATTTGAAGAAACAGATTTAGGCTAAAGAGAATTAAGAAAAGATCATGGAAAGGGTGAGAGAGAAATCCAACTTTGGATAAGGAAATTATTTCTCTCTGTCAAGCAATCTTTATAATAGTCTTCATTCCTTTAAGAAAATAACGAAATTATATTTGACTCCTACTAACCAGATGCATATCTTCTCAATTGAGATAGCAAATTATTTTATGTGATAGGCCAACATAATTAAAAGTTGTCATACTCTCCTCTTGAGATAGGAGGGCTGGGAATGATGAACCCGAGCTCATCTCAACTCATCTCAGGAATTACATTTGTGCATGTGTGTGAGTGTGTGATTATTTTAATAAACATAAAAGAGAAATAAAGAGAGGGACGAGGGAAATGAAGGATAGTTTTACGTTTCATATGTCTAACTTAAAAACCATTGTGGGAAGTATCAATGTCCTTCAAATGGAAAAGAACACAGACTTGAAAGGGGGCAGGATATGAAAAGGAGAGGGGGTAATGGGCTGTTGAGTGGAGAAGGAAGCTCGCCATCTGCAGAGCCCTGGGGGAGCATGGATAAACAAAGTGAGACTGAAGGCTTTGGGCTTCCTGAAGTGAAAGGAAGACCAGGGTCCTGAGAGAGGGTGGGAGGCTGGGCGGAGAGGAATAAAGAGAGTTGTCCCTCCGGAGGGCCTGGGACATAGAGGAAGTTTTCTCCTAGATGCCCCCACACAACATGTGGAAAGAAAGAGAAGCTAGGAAAACACTTCGTAGATGAAACCACAGAGGTCAGAGTTTTGAGGGCGGCTTGGGGACGCCTGGATACTGGCATTAAGGATTTACATTCCTAGAAAAAGGCACAGGCACTTCTGCCAGCAACAGGAAACTCTGGTGGCGGTGAGATCAGCATTAACACAGTTTGCTTCCGCGGCAGGACTTTAGGACTAAGACTAACTCTGCAAAAATACTTTTCACGAAGGATCTGTTATGGAATGTTAGCTAGAAACAAAAGAGAAAATAATACGCAAACTAGAGACGGATGACAATGGTGATGGGGCAGGAATAGTTAGAAGCATTTTGAGTTAGCATGGCTGATGTTGAAAAGTCATCTAGTGTCCATATTAACAGTAAAGATAAAGCCAATTGATAAATATGGAAGTTCTAATAATGCAAGAAGAGAATAATGGGTTTTGTGTACATGTCAGAGAATGCTGACATGTTTCAATGAAATTATACGTCAACCTAGAAAAAATAAGTGACACTATAATAAAAAATGAGTATATGACAATTTCTCCAAACCCTCCATCATCTTACTCTATAAATGCGATGTACCTTTATTGATTTTAAAATCTTGGCATTACTGAGTACAAGAAAGTCAGAACAACTGGGGAGCAGGCATGAATATCAAGAGGCTAAAACCTGTCACAAGGGCGAGTTAACATTGCGAGGAAAAAAAAATCCAGCTTTTTTCTGTGCTTACTGATATTTAAATTGTTTAAATCGCAAAGTTGCACTGACATTTTATTTTTGAGGCAGCAGAAGTGAATGAAGCCTTACACTGCTGGTTGTAACATGGCTTCTCCTCATTTGTGTAACTTTCCAAGAATAAAAAAAAGGAAAGAAGAAAGAAAGAAGGAAAAAGGAAAAGAAAAAAAAAAAGAAGGCAAGAAGAATGAAAGGAGCAAGGAAATCTCTCTATTGGGTCGCATCCTTTTATGCTAAAGCTTCTGAATGAGTATGATATGGAAATCTACTTCTGTAGGTGAGCAGCAGTGAGCACACAAAGTCCCTGGAGAGAATTCCTCTTGTTCTCATTAAACATCCTGCGCCAGGGCTGGCCATAATATGTGTTTGCTTCAGGGCTTGGGGGAAAGCAGCCTCTTGCCTTGTGGAGACATTGCTAGGCGGTTACTCTTGGCATATATTGTCCTGTGATTTTAATTAAAGCATTTGGACGCTGGCAGGTCAGTATTGTTAGAAGGGATGTCTGATTAATTGCTTACTTCTTTGTCACAGCTATAAATAGAATGTTGTGAGGGGACATGTTAGAATCCAAACAATTCCCCTTAGAGTGAACACGTAAATGGACTCGGGAGCAATCACATTCACTTGGAATGTGAGATAGAGGAAAAGCCAAAATTGCCCTGGTCATCAAATGATCCCATTTAAAGATGCTACAGATTAAAAATGCATCCTCGCCATGGATGTCGAGCCAAGGCAACTCCTTATGTGCTTGCTGCAGTACAGAGGTGCAGGGAGGATTCAGCAGGTAAAGAACTTCGCTTTCAGCCAGCCAAATTAATAAATGTGCAAATTAAAAAGGATGTCAGAGCACTAAAGAAACATCTGCTAACCAAAGTAAAAAAGTAATGATGATGATGATGAATAGGGAGAGACAAAAGGGGTTTCTGCTTCAGGCGAATTTCCATCCAGCTGCACCTTCCTATAAGGAGCAATCAGAGTTACCCAGGAGACTCTCACACTGATGAAATGTTCAGAATGTTATCTTCTAGAGTCCAGGCAGTAGATTTTTAGACTATTGACGCCTGAGCAGTATGTTACCAGACACTGGTAACTGTGCTGGTTCTCCCTTGGTCAGGGTTTCCCGAACTTGGCACTCGGTATCTTGGGCCAGATAATTAATGCTTCATTGTGTGTGGGTTGTCCTGTACATCAGAGGAGGTTTAGCAGATCCCCGAGCTCTACCAGTCTGGGCGGGTGCCAGTACTCCACCCCACCTCCAGTCATTACAAACCCAGATATCTCCAGACGTTGCCACATATCCGCTGGGGGACAATGCTGACCCTGATTGAGAACCACTGCCCTCGCTCAGTGCACTGAAACCTTGTACTCTCCACTGGAATACCTGCTGCATGACAAACAGTGTTGTCAACAGCACAGTGATAGGGATGACTTGTTAAGGATTTACTTGGGATATTTTTGGTGGGATGGGCTATCAGGGTTGACGTGCATCCAGCGAATCATACAACACATGTAATGGAAAAGATGATCTCAAGGAATGCAAAATGTTCACCTTTTTGAAATTCAGGCTCCTCTGCACAGCCATTCACGTGCTTTTCTATTGACAGTGCTTTTTCTTTGCTCTCTTCTTCAGGAAATTTGGAACAGGAGTTATGTCTTCCTTTGCAATGCAATACACAGCTTTGGTTTTCATAAGACAATCCATCAATGACTCTTTTCACGACTAAAAATGTTGAAAAGAATCTTGTAGCTAAACACTTTTAGCATCCTAAGATCTTCCTCATGAACTTCCTGTTTAGAAACAACATAGTAATTACTAATTGTAATTATGTCCCGAATCTCTGCAACCAGCTGTCTGCATTTTTTTGTTGTTGTTCAAGTAGCAGGTGAAGTCAATACTAATTTTTAGAATACACAAGAGTCATCTGGGAAAATTCAGTGCTGATTATTCACCATGACATCCTGCTTTACTTTTGTGTTCATTTTTAAGAAAATGTGTTTTCTACAGCCTATTGCTTATTACGTTACAACTTATAAGTGATAGCTAATGATATGATTGTCACTTCAGTTATATCAAATGAAGTGCAGGTCTAAAAGTAGCACAGTGATAAAAGTTAAGGAAGTTATTTTTCCCACTGCATTGGCCATTATCTCCACAAATAAGGGCTAAGTCTACAGTTAAATACATCTAACAGAATAACTTAAAAAATATAGACTAGGTACAGTAAAATAATCTCTTTTTCATGGTGTTTTCTATTCTTTTTGCATTTATGAAAATACGCCTTTTAAAGAGGAATATGTTAGGTACTGCAAAGCACAGATGTAGGAACCAAGACCCAATAGTGCAAGTGGCTTACCCCTCATGTGGGCCCCTGTACAGACACGCCATAGGTGGTTTTCACTGGAAACTCACTGTTAAGATTTCAGATAAGACCTTAAAACCAATGCAGACCCTCTCTCAAATCAAAGACTTCCATCTTCAAAACAGTCCTGACCTCTTATTCAACAGTTGGAGAAACATTACATTTCCCTCATGATAAAAAAATGATGTATGGTATAGCCAGTATGATATGCATAATTTGAAATCACAGATGGCCACCTTTTTATCATTCTTTCCTCCCACTTGGCTCCAACACTTTCTCATGTGACTAAGTTTATCATTTAATCTGATACAAATAACAGAAGATGTAAAGGCATTTCAAGGTCCATAACGTTTCCAGGCTAACCCTTTACTCCAGACCAATTCTGCAGGCTACAGAAATACGCACATGATTTGAATAAGCAGCCAAATTTCAGGGTGCTTGTCCAAATGCAATCATCCAGTCTTTGTTAATCCTTCCAGCTTTAACAGAAACCAGTTTTTCCATCTTGGATTACAGAGTAGTAAAGGAAGCCAATGTGTTTATTAGTAAAATTTTGAGTATTCTAAGGATGCTAAGGATAGCATGGGGATACTAAAATTATACCCAATTTCTTTTCCAATGCAGTATGCATAGATGCATTGACCATTCATTCATGCGTATAAATGTACATTTAATAACAAAATTGCAAACATTTGGGAAAAACTGTATGATTCAGAGAGACTAGTGAGGGAATAAAAGAGCTGCAGAAAAGGACCTTCGAAGATACCTAGGAAAGGTCCCCTCCCATTTTTAAAGGGAGAACTGTCTATTTTTTTTGAAAGATCCTACAGAGGGGAAGACCAATGGACCCCTTGGTTGTCTCTGTGACACTGGATGATTCACTATTACTGTGATCGAGGAACTTCTCTTCGACACCCATCCCCTCATCGGCAAGGTGCAGAGAAATCCTGGTCTCTCACGGTTACTGTTAACTGCTATTTATTGTAAAATGCCTGCACAGTCAAGAAGCATTTGCACTACTGGCTGTGGGCCATTACTGGCCAACCAGAGACCTGGGCTTTTGAAAAGAGTTGAGAAACAACTGTACAGAGATGGGTCAGCGACCGTATAACCCTCCGTCCGCCGACTGGCCCAGAAAATAAAATCATTTTTGTCTATTGTAATTAAATGATGATGTGAGGCTGAAAAAAAGTATGCTGTTCAATAAATGACTCCTCAGTGAGAGAAACGCCATAGGAGAGCTGAGGTACAAACCAGCCATGACGTCTAATTTAATCTACTGAATTCTTATGAAAAAAAAGACACGTACAATTTTATATGAACAGGAAGCACATAGTTCACAACTACACAACAAAAGGGGCAGATAGTAGAAGGTTAACAAAATGGGGACTGTTGGGTGGCCAGACTGGGGAATGAATGCGCCTGGAGAGGGATTATGGATATTTCAGGGCATAGGAAAAATAACCCTTTCCTGGGGTTGCACATACACACTTTGGACATGGGTGTCCAGTACAATGTGTTGGAAGAAGATGCTTTGTGTGCCCGTCAGAACACCTGTGTTCTGATTGGGAACTCACACCAACTCGGTGACTTTGCACAAGTTTTGCCCTCAGCTCCTACCTCAATGCACCAGATGCTGCAGCCCCAGCTGTGCTCCTTGCACTGGATACGGCTGACTTAGAATGAGTACGTCTTCACTGAAAACATGCATGCTCTCTCTAGAAAAATCAGCCTCAGAACAGGCTCTACATCAAAATCCTATCAGTGAAAATCAGGCCTGCAGTAGTGAACAACTATCTAATTTTTAAAAATTCGTATGCAGGAATGCATTGTAACCCCTATCTCTACACACCGTGTTTGGATAATGTTGATTTATTAGTATAGTAGAATCCCACTAATTAGCACTAATGATAGGGGAACCCGTTGTGGACTATAGAACTTTGAAAATTAGTGGGTATATGAATAAGCAATAAAATCAAGAGTTCTGCACTGCAAAATGTACTTTTCCACTTATCTCGACAGGAAGGTGTTTGATGTTGATTATTTATAATAATTCTTCATCATACATGGCTAGTGCTGGATTTTGTTACAAGGGGCATTTGTGAGGATTAATGGGATAATATTTACAAAGTACTTCGGTAAAAGGGGCAACACGAGTGCAAAACATTAGGATGATGGGACATAATGAAGTCATAGAGATAGAAGAAGAAAATTTTCAAGTTTTAGATGAGAAGTACAGTAGCAGCTGGATTTTTTTTTCGAGGATTATAGGAATTCTGAGCTTTTGCTTGAAAATGAACAATATTAAATATTAAATGACAAAAAGTCTCAATCTGGTTTGTCATTGAGGTGTTCAGGTGATCAAATGCTTTATCCTAGCTACTACAAACAATCTGCTTTTTCAGTTGGCATCTTCTAACAATGATACTGTACTGAATTATTTAATACATAAAAGGCTCTCAGATGAAATGACAGAGGTACATTATTTAAAATTATTTTACATGAGGAAGGGACTCCTGCACTAGAATATTTAATATTGTATATGCAATTATAAAATTAAATATAGTTTAATTTAATTAAAAGATCTGGGGTGTGGAGTCAGAGTCCAAAGTTGGGTAATATGCAAGTTTAGTCTTGAGACTGATTGATAATGTAATAGTAAAGAATCATGCTTTAGTGACCAGTTAGATATGCTGTGAATAGATACCGGACCTGAAGAAGGGTTATTCTGTTAATTTAAGAAGAAAAGGCATGGAATTTGGAGTAAAAATTCAGGCTAAACTAGATCTTGAAATAGGTTTTAAAAATATATGGTGCTGGGTTACAACATTTTGCATCCATCTAACTAAACACCAATACAGGACGAGAACACTATGCAAATTGAAGGCTTGTCACATAGAGCAGTTCAAATTTAGCTTGACCTTAGATGACTCAGTTGGTTCCCAGGCCTGTTCACTGGCATAGTTTCATCTGTGGTAACGTATCTGCCAGTTGATGATGAAAGAACTATTTCCTGAAGCATGTCCAATTAAGCTGGTCCAAACATATTTCCAGGCATCTATGAGAGCTAGCATTGTGCGATAGCTACCCCTGCCTCAGTTTCCTGTTGGGCCATAAGATGCCATTTTTCAAACTTACCAGCTAGCAGTCTTGATCTGCCAGAGAAAACAGGCAAGAGAAAAGTGCCAGAAACACTCACTGCTGGGCATTATCGGAGGGCTGGAAATCGAGGTTGGGAGCCAAGGCCCGTTACTCTGTAAGCTCAGAGAGGACAAAATGCTTAGGCAAAACAGGGTGGGCAAGTTAGCATCTGTAAATAGACTCATGGAGGCATATTTTGAAATTGCCCTTTTGTGCTTGAAAACAGGGGTTTAGGTACCCACTGTATGCACGGAATCCAGGTGAAAACATCAAATCTGTTTTTGGTATTGTGCCTCACCTTTTGAAGCAGTTGTCTTTACATGAAATTCAAAACAAAACAAAGTAAGTTGTTACTTACTTTTACCCAAAAAAATGGGCCGTGAAAAGGCTTAGGTTTTCCACGTTCCCAGATTTCCTGCTGCTCGATGTACTTACTCTGATGCAGGAAAGGAAAGACTTGGCTTCACTCCACGGTCTACGTGGACTCTTAACTGAAAATGTCTTTGATGATGTGTGTCACCCTATTCTAACCCAGTTTTAATGAGGGGACTAGTTTGCCCAAATCTTTGCTTCCTTGGTTTATGAAAAATCACTAAACCTGTCAAGGATCAAAATGTAATCAATACTGTGCAAGAGCTTACTTTCATACATTCAATGTGGAAATGATACTGGGGCTTTTGTTTGCTTTCTAAACAAATACAAACCCCAAATTAAAGAGTATTTCAAAATGCCGTGGAAATATCTTATGTACATTTTTGAATATGTCTTTTCATAAAGTCACTGTTTTCAGTTGGCAAAAAGATATGCTTTAATCATTATTGAATCCTAAAAACTAACTGCTAATGAGGGGAAAATGTAAATATTAAATGTCTTCCATTATTTTTCCAGCTGCTTTGCTCATAAACTTTTAAAACATTCTTCTTTTTTTAAAATTATTTTTATTTTTTTTTTACCATGTGTAGTGATTTATAGAGCGATGTGACCCTGAGCTCCCAACCCATTTATATTTAACGCAACAAAGCGTCACTGATGAATTCTACTGGATGCTCATTTCCTGTTTAACATGCGTCCCACTCTGGAAATAAGAAAATTTAGCAAGAAACTATGGAATTGAAACCCAAAGGGTGGTATTCCGGTTTGAAACCAATGCTGTATGAATGTTAGATAACATCGGGAAGTGGCAGAATTCATTTTTCATCCTTAACATATGTGCATCTCAGGCCAGCGGTGTTTTCCTCTCAGAGCACTGACTTTCAGCGACTCACCTATAAGCCAGCAATTGCCAAAGAGAAAATTGCCCCCAAATCAATTGACATCTTCAAATAAAGCATTTAATTTTACTTGTGAGTACTAATGCATATGCCAAATAAAATAAATGCCACCTTCCATCCCTCAGGCGTTTTTGCAGGAGGCTGCCCCTGGGCCAGCGCTTCTGTTTTACTGGCACTGCTATGTGTGACTCAGCTGGAGCCACAGCTTCTCACTCCCCAAAAGGAGTCAAGGTTGCTAAAACACGTCATATAATCTTAAATGGAAAACACTAAAATAATAGGTGAATTTACATATGTAAATACACACAGATCTCACACACACACACACACACACACACATACTGCCTGGCAATATCAGATAGGGGTTGTATTTGCAGCACTGGACCCTGAATGGAGAGCATGCCGATAACGTGGATGCCTGGAATTCAACCTCTTAAGGTCTAGCTCCCTACCTAGAACTTTTGTCCCTAACCTCCTTCGCAGTTCGTACTCAAATTCTCACGTGGAGAGACTATACATCTCCAAGCAATATTTGATCAAGCTTCCAAACTAGCCAGATTTCCTTTTTTTCAGGTTTAATGGTCAGTGTTGGCACACAAAAAAAAACACACGTGAATTATTATTTTGCGAAATTCTTGGCCTTCTGAAAACTTCCACTGTGAGACTAAGTATTCATTTCATTGGGGATCCACATGCATTCAGTAAAGATGAGTTTTGCTTAATTCCAACTAGAATTTTTTGGAATATGGTAAAAAGCCTGGAATATGCAGTTTGCCTATTGGAGGCAGACAAACAGAGGTGATGGAACCATTATCGAGTTAATCTTTTTAAGTCATGAAATGCTGTTGACAAACAAAGACCGAGATCTGGAGGTGATGAAATGTGATGCTTGCAGGAATGGAGGTTGTTAAATGATCACGCACCTTACCATTTCTATTTGGACAAAATCATAGGCACGTCTCAGGCAGCCACCCCTGCTTGAGTTATTCTCCAGGGAGCTGACGGGAGCTTGGGCAGGTTGTCATCTGAAGCCAATGGAAAGGAATGATCCCTTTTTTGTGAGCAATCTACAATTATTTTTAGTTTAGGGTTTTTCATTGAATGTTTCAGAAGAAAAGAAAGGCGTTAGAAGGAAGACCATGCAAACCATCAGCTTCTTTCCCCAGCTACTCTGAAAGAAATTACAGCAAGAAGTAGACATTGATTTCTTTCACTGCTTTCTTTTCCCTCATTTGTCATTGCTATGCAGAATAGCAATAACAAATGAATATAGGGTTAAGTGAGTATCTCCAACATTTGCATTTATGCTTAGGAAAGCCAAGTTTATTCAGTTGTCCTTTCACATAATACAAACACAACAAGACAGCACAAGAGGGAAAATTATTTGCCCTATGTAGGTTTTTACATGTTTGTTAAAAATAGCAGAACTAGTATCTGTAATTTATACTCACCAATAGAGGGCATTACCTAAAGGATATGTTCTCAAATTTTTGTAAATTGGATCATATTTTAAATGCACAAGGGATTTTAAAGTGATTCTATGTATCAGATTTTTTATATGAAAATCTCAGTGTTGAGCATGAACATTTACTAGTTTTTCATTTTACTAAAGCCAAATTTTAACACATTGGAGTTGTTAAGCAGAGTCCAGCTGTCAGGGACCCTCCCAGCCTCCCGAGCCCCCCACCCATCAAGCTGGGAGAGCTCTCCAGAAACGTCACGTCCATACCTCTGCCCTCCCGGGCGGCTAACATCTCTCCACTCTCTTCTTTTAAATCTTCGGGCACTTCCCTACATAGAAACTCAAAAATTTAATTCACTTCCTGATATTTGCCGAGTATTTGGGGGGGGGTGTTATTTATGCTTTGCTCTCTACCTGTTGTTTAGTCCTGATTCTCTGATTAGATCAATCTTTCTTTTTGGACAAGGGTTTAATTTCATCCATATTCTAAATAGTTTCCAAACAGAATTGGTGATCAGTGAATGCTTAATTTCTTGCATTATGATTGCTTACCAGTCGCAAAAAAAATAGCATTTGTTTGAGTCAACTAGCTTTTAGCTGCATAGAGATGACTTGATGAAGCCTGATTATCTCCTTTTTTTAATTTAATTCCCTCAAATAAATTTTTTCTGCTTCTGAAAATGTGGCTCTTTCATTTGTCACCTTCCAGATTTGTAGGCAAAGTGTGTTCCAGTGGAAGAAATAATGTCAGAGGGCTCACTTTGACCTCCCAGGTTCCTCCTCTCTGCCTCCCTTTCAATTTTTACAAGGCAAATTTCAACTCTTCTTACACAGCAAAGAGGTTAAGCAAAGCAAATAATGTGTCCAGTGGCCCAGGGCACGTCTCAGGACTGCAGATAGGGCTTCAATCCTGGAGCACCGCTCTGTTCGCTTGAGGAAATTCCTCCGGAGACAACTAATTATTTTTGTTCATCAAATATTTTCACCCAGCGAAAAGCTACATAGAACAAAGCTTTCTTGCCAATTTCTTTGGACACGGTTCTTTTCCCTGATGGTTTCCGACTGGGGCTACCAGTCCTAGGACTGGGGTTCCAGGCAGACACTTTCTCCACTCGTTTTGCTGGGAATGTGAGTCAAACCCACAATGCCAAGTTCTGGGATTTTCTGACCGGTTCTTGAATGTGATGACATCCCAGTGCCCCAGGGACTGTGCTCCTCTGTGCCCGGCTAGTCACATCGATGGCATGGTCCTCACTGTCCCCATGAGGCAGCTGCCAGGGGCTTCTAGAGGCAGCACATACTAGGACTTCCGGTTGCCTAGAGATTGGAGGGGTCCGGCCGCTTAGGGAGCACTTGGCCTTTTGTGGTTCCCACTCTTCTGTGGCCCTTAGTGGCAGGAACCTACTAACTGGAATCTGAACCTCTAGTTTCTACAAAACCTTGTTCAGAGAATGGAATAAAATCCTTTAAATCCTTTTTTGGGGGGTAGGGGAGATCCAGCTCCAGGCTTGATCTGCCCCTCTGGAGTAAACACACGTCGTCATGGCAGTATAGTCTGTTCTGGGAATCCAAAGGTTATCAACATTCGTGAGTGATTGCCTCTTCTTTCTAGTTCTTGAGAGTCACAAGATCAGCAGTGGTGGAAAGCATGAGTGGGGCAGAGAACAACTGGGTGCTGGGAGACAGGCCTTAAGTACAGCCTTTGGGCTGAGAATAGATGCTCCTGTTACCCCTACTTTATAGGGGAGCTAGGAAAGGTGCAGCGGGGAAAATTAACTTGCCAGGGATTTGCCAGCTTTACACGACAGAGCTGGGATTTGATCCCAGGTGTGCCACTGCTGTCATAGCTGCCCTCTCTCCTCGAGAAGCTTCCTTCAGTATGTCGTCCCTATTAACCCTGGGTCCAGGGAACCCACAGCCACTGAGAAAGCACATCTCATTCTGGGCCCTGCTGTTTGCAAGGCACCTTCCAGAAGATGCAGGGACACAGTTATGAATGAGGTAAGTCTTGCCTCCAAGGATTTATAGTCATGTGCGTGAAAAGGAAAAAAAAAACTTACGGAATCAAAAGGCAGGATTTGGTAAGTGCCCAAGTAGTAATGCATACATAAGGAGCGGGACTTAGAGGAGGGTTATATCGCTGCAGAAAGCATCTGGTAAGATGGTAAAATAGGAGCGATCTTTGGGGATTTTTAAAGATGCGCCTGGGACTGGCATTCCAGGTTGAGGGAATAGCATGGGGTGGGGGCACAGGCTGTGGAGGATCCAGGAAGCAGAGCATGTATTTTCAAATGAAATTCAGCCTTCTTTGACAGCAGAATAGGTTTTAGCGGAGGAACTGGACAAAAAGCTGGAAGGGTGGGTTGAAGTCTCACGAGAAGGGCCTTGAATACCAGGCTTTTATAATGAAGAGCTGACATAAGGACAAGGTTCTTAGGATAAATCTACAGGTTTGGCAACAGATTGGGTGTGGGGAGATAGCAAATACGGCCGCTAGTGCCCTGGGTGGGATGGGATGCTAATAACAGAAATTAAACATGAAGAAGCGGGGTTCTGGATAATCAACTGGGCCATGAACCTGTAAAGTTGACCAACTGTTGGGGAATATTCCGATGGGCATGCCCAGCAGTAGGTAGACTATGGGGGCAGCTTTCTGAAAATGGTTCGAGCCAAGAGAGAAGCCATTTGGGAATTTTCAGTTCAGAGACAGTGGTTGAAAGTGTGGGAATGAGTCAGTGCCAGCAACCAAGGAGAGAGAGAAGAGCTGAGGCCAAGGTTCTGAGAGCCCTCCTGGAGCTGTCTAGAGGAGAAGAAAGGAAGAGACTGGAATGGAGTGGGAGGTAAAGAACCAGGAGGGTGTGGAGAATGGAGAGTTTTAGGGTGCACGAAGACTGAAAAATCCTGCAGATCATTTGGAGGAATTTACATTTACTGAGTGTTTACTGATGGCCACACTGCAGTAAGCTTTGCAAACATCTCATTTAATCCTGACAGCAAGCCAGTGGCTGAGAGAAGGCCACGTCCTCATTTATATGTTTAGAGAAGGCGAGTGGCTTTGAAAAGCTGTAGGCAAAAGGAGCTGAGGTCAGACCAGGGGTCTCTGGTTTCCATGCCGCTTCCTTCCTACAATATGGTGTGCATCAGCTGTGTGTCCAAAGCAGGACTAAATTCTGAACACAGTGCATTTGGCCTCCGGGTGAGCCTGGCTTAAGCCGGGGATCAGCAACCACTGCCTGTGGGAAGAAATCCGTCCCACACTTGCTTTTTTTCTTTTTTAATTTAAATTTAATTTAATTTTAATTTTAATTTTTTTTTGACATGGGCAGGCTCTGGGAAATGAACCCGGGTTTCTGGCACGGCAGGCAAGGATTCTGCCACTGAGCCGCTGTTGAACCACGCCCACACTTGCTTTTGTCAATAAAGTTTTATTTGTGTTGTCTGTGGTGGCACCTGCATGGGCCCTGGAGAACTGCGTAGCGGGGTGCAAAGGCACAAAACCTAACAATGCCTGCTTGGCCCTTTACGGAAAATGTTTGCTGAGCCCTGTGCTAAAACATGAGGTTGCATAAAAAATCCTGCAGGTTAGGAATTCCAATTCAAGCTACTGTAAAATTCTCATCTTAAAATGAAAATAAACCTGTGGGGAAAAAAAAATAAGATACGATACCAAAGTGATTTCCTTCTGTCAGGGAATAGCCTTAACTGCTTTAAACTGTACTCAATAGGGTTGCTACTTTTTTCCCCCAGAGATTTGGAAGAGATGGAAGATGAAAATTGGGTGGCACTGATGCAGCAGCACACACCAACTCAGAAAAGAGTTAAGTCTGGCAAAATCTTTGCATCTCTGCAGAACCCTGGAAGGCCGGGGTTGGGGGGAGGTTTGGAATTAGAAAAGATGAGGGGGCATCGAACTTAAAAGATAGCATACAATCTCTAAGGATTGAGAATTCAACATACACTGGGGCACCAGCCAATTTGTCCTCGTCTATGAGCCAGGATCCGAGGGTCTTGTGGAAGGACATATGTCTCTGCTCTGCGGCTGTGTCTGTCGGTAGCAGTGGGGCTTGGAGGAAGGTGGCGTCCCTTGGGCTGGCAGCCGCTGTGGTGCTGGTGGTGCAGTGGGCTGTCTGAGGCGGCAGCCCTGCTGGGCACATCTGTCCCTCTCAATATTCACACTGCTAATGTCTCACTCTGGTGACAAATGCAAATTGGGTTGCTTCGTCCAAACATGTCAGCCTCATTAGCAGGTGCATAGCAACTGGCACACGGTATTGGGGTTTGCCATTTCTTCTCTCCCTACCTCCATCCACTTAGGTTCTCTCTTCCTTGAGGATTGCTGATGGGCAGGTCTAGTTGTGGGGAGTAGGCAGGAAAATGCTTTTTAATAGAATAAAAAGTCTGTGGTTACAATGAATTGCTTACCATGGGTTGTTCTGTGTAAAGCAAATGGGCATTCTCTTATGGTAAAACAAATTGGGCAAAATGAGAGAAGGAAACTTATGGCACCCACCATATGGAAGGATGGTATGTAAAATTATAACTCCGGATATGAGGAATAGGACAGGGTGATTTTTCAATGTTTACTTACTTGTTAAATTTTTAAAACAGGTGGGTTTTTTGGGTGGAAAATTTGATCAGCAATATAATGGATCATCCAAACTTCACTTTTCCTTCCATTTAATTAAATCTGTACCTTTAAAGTAATTTTCTCCTTTAGTGCAGAAATTTGAATGCACGGAATGAGTTTCTTAAAAGTTTGACAGTGACACTGTGATAGCAGAATCCTGGAAATTCAGTTAAGAATGACATTCTTGTCATTAACAAATGCCCCCATATATTTCATTGCTAAGTCTTAGGTAGGATTTAGTCTTTGTTATAATTGAAATCTTTTGAAGTCTTTTTTAATGCCAATAATACATTTGTTTAACACATAAGTTAACTATTAAGGAAAAAGGCAACATGGGAATTAAACAAAATATTATTTGATAATGATAATGATTTCTTACTTTTAATATATATTTTGGAAAGTTAAATAGGTAATTTTTACTGTCAGTATCCTCCACGATGTTCTTAAAGCTTGTTAAAGGGTAGTATCAGTTGTCCTGCTCATTATTTTTATTATGGCTGGAATTTTTTTTTTGAACACAAGTAATGTATCTTTTGTATTCCAGACCAATCTTTTAACTTTCAGATAGAAACTTAATATACATCTTCCTGAGTAAAAAAAAATTTGAAAATTTCCTTAGAGCTTTGTTTTCCTGAAGATAAAAATAACCAAAATTTTCCAGAACATCTACAATAATATATCCTTTCTTTGCCTAAGTTTATATATATATAAAAAATCAATGGGAAAAATGAACTGCGCAATCAAATATATGAATTTCCTATAGTTTGCTTTATGCTTTTTTTTCGTGATATCAAATGTTCAGATTAAAAATTAAGCAACTTGGTCAATTACCTGGATGGCCAATCCTACAGCTGTCTGACACTGGAGATATTTGAATTTTTATGCTTTCTTTTGTTTTGATACATATGTTTGGTGTTGTATAGTTCAGTCCGTGTATACGAAGGGTTTCTTTACAAAGAGTTTTTTTTAAAAGATTCCTTGCCTTTTAACTGGCAGCACAAATCCAGCATGGTTATTGTTTAAATATTTTCTTTCTCAAAGGCCACCTATCCCCTGAAATCAGGTCACCGTGCTACCTTCTCTTTAAGGGGATCAAGCTACCCGAGAGGTAGATCACAGAGCGTGCCTGCTGTGTGCCTGCCTTTGAAGGACAAAGCTAAACGCAGAAAGGAGATGCTGTCTGAGGAACAGAGTGAAAGATGGAGCGCAGGAGGCACGCGGTAGTTCAGAGCTCAAGAACCTCGCCAACACCAAGGACGAGACCGAGACCACCTCGGCCACTCGGCCCGGGTCCCCTCTTCCCCTTAGTGCCGCACTCACCATCACTTCTTTTCTCTTCTTCTCAAACACTTTCTTTCTTAGGGCGACAGCTGATGTGCCTGGCCCCGGCCCAGCACTAGCTCCTTGCTCGGGCGTGCTTGCAGGCTGCCTTCTCCTCTAGGATGCCCAGGGCTCCAGCCAAGCCTCCCTGTGCCTGGCCCTAGTTGTTTATTTTTCTCCCACCATTTCTCTTAGAGTCCCAAGTTTAAGAAAAAGGCCTTGAGGACTTTGAAGTGCTAAGTGCCCTCATCTGCATCTCCTGCACATAGAATACCACATCAAGAACTAGTCAAAACACAAACATGGAGGGCCACCCCGCTGAGAGCATTCCAGATGTGGCAGGCGGGTGCCAGGGGCGAGACGGGGCGACCGCTTCCTGCAGCCATACCTTCCGCCTCGAGTGCAGCCCACTCCCAGGAGGGATCTCAGTGAGCCTGAGAGCCTGGCGCTGAGATGATGGTCTAGGAACATGATATACTTCAGACATGGCACTCAACTCTGGCTGAGCACTTTCTCTGCCCAGTGAACAAAGTTTGTCTCATTTATTGAAGGGATGGAGGAGAAAGGGGAAAGGAAATGGGAGGTGTGCTCTGAGAGCTGACTCCATTTCTGCCCATTTACATAGTCACCTTGCCTAGAGATTTCTAGAATATCTACACGGGGACACTCTTTAGGTTCATTTATGAATGCTACAGACCCAATTCATCTGACTGAACACAACAGTATGACCGTCCCCAAAACATTTCCCCCATATCCACAGAGAACTCAGCAGTGTACTTGACACCTGAGGGTGTGTGGTTTTGGGCCAGTTTCATAACTCAAGGTCAAATGTCCACACTCCTTTTAAGCCTACTTTTATCTAACCCAGTTTCTTGATGTCTGTTAGAAGACTTGGGACAATTTACATGGATCTTAAAAAGAGCTGAGCATTTGATGAATGAGCTCAGAGAGATAAGTGTTTGAAAAGACTCTGGACATTAAATTATTTCAGGTGCTCCATTCAGAATAAAGTGAGTATTTCAAGATCTGAAAACTGCAAATGAATTCTTGGAAATGAATTCGTACAAAGCTTGGAAAAAGTATGCCATTTGGGGTGAGTCTGATGAAATGTGAAATTTAGAGGAATCCGGCCCATGCAGAAGTAGCAAACTCATATGTCTTCAGAGGCTGGGCAGGTGACCCAAGTGGAAAGGGGTAAGGGATGAGATGATCGGCGGTGGCAGTACAAGTGGTGAGGGTGGTTTACTGAATATTGCAGATCCTTCCCTTAGCAGTCAGATTTCATTTAACACGTAATGGTGGCTGAGCACCAGGACGAGGGTTTGCGGGCTGTCCACCACCTGGTAATCCAACCTATCCACTGATAGGTCAAGGAACTAAGGGTCCGAGAGCTTCTGTGTCTTGCCCAGAATGACCCAATTCATCCCCCACTGAGCTGCCTGGAACCTGGGCCTCCCAATTCTAGTCGAGCACACTTTCTACCACTGCATCAACTTCCAAAAGGTTGAAAAAGGGCCATTGAATGTTGTGTGCAGGTTCATCATTCTCTGAAACTTGACATTATCCTCATCTCTTATTTTCTCATTTGCAAAGTGAGCATAACACTTGTTCCAACTCAGTTCTTAAAGAACTCATGTTGGCACAGCTCTGAGACCAAAGAACATGCTAGCCAGAGAGTTAGGCATGGATTTTATTGGGTCTTTCGAACAGGAGAAGATCTTCTCCAGTGGTGGCCATCTGGAAAATGGAAGTCAGTGTTCTGCAAAAAGGGAGGGAAGTACAAGGGGCAGCCTATAAGGGTTTAGGACAAAAAACAGAGTTTCAGCAGGGTCTCATGAGACAGAAGAGGGGAGTTTTAATGCTTTTTTATGATATCATCTGTACATCCCCTCTCCCCAGGAGGAAACTTATTCTTAATATAGAGTGGAGGACCCAGGGCCTGGGTCTCTATAAACATTTGTGAACCAAAGACTCAATCTTGGACTTGTTGGCACCATGCTCCGTCTAATTGAGGTTTTTTGTGGTTTTTTTTGCATTTATGATGTTAAGTTTCGGTGTTTAACACTGGAAGGAACAAAAGCAAAAAACTGTCTATAGCTCTCAACACAGGGAGGTGGTGAGGCCTCACCATACTCTACCTCACAGTTGCAGGGATGACAGGTAGTCCCAATATGGGAGAGTCCAGAAGAATCAGGACAGAAGGGAGCCTGTGCTGTATAGTTAGTCCAGTGCTCCTTGTAAGTTCCCCTGGAACATTGAATGGGGATGTACAGGGCATCCCTCTTCACCCACTGGCAGAACCCACATGTAGACTGCCAGAGAGTCAACAGCCTGCCATATGTGGTCCTTGATAGTCTGATCCCCCAACTTCTCTGGTTTGCCCCTTTATAAGCAGATGCTCTTGAGAATGGTAGTGGCGTGTGGTTTGGTGAGGCACGTGTCCTGGGGGAGCAAGCTATGCCACGCTGCTTTGTTCACTGTTCTCTCTCCTTTCTGGAGTAGTAGTATTTGCTACATGATGAACATTTTAGGGAATGACTCATATTATAGATTATTATTTATTTATGTAGGATTTATATTCCAGAGTTTTGTTATTTTGTTTTGTTTTTCATGGGCAGGCACTGGGAATCGAACCTTGGTCTCTGGCATGGCAGGCGAGAACTCTACCCGCTGAGCCACCGTGGCTCGTCCTCAGAGTTTTATAAAGTGAAATCATCCTATCCTCACAATAATGGTAGCTGCTCTCATTGATGTCATTGTCCTTTATGCAGGAGGAGACTAAAGCACGAGGAGGTTAGGTATTGCCCAAGGCCACACAACTAGCTAATGGTGGAGTCCAGATTTAAGTCTTCAGAGCCCTACTTTTTTTTTTTTAATTTGCATATGGGCAGGAGGCACCAGGGATCGAACTCCAGACCTCCAGCACGGCAGGTCAGAGCTCTGCCTGCTGAGCCACGGCAGCCGCCCCAGAGCCCTACTTTTAACACCACATTCTGTTGCCTTCACAATTTGCCTGCTGTGCCTGATAGCATGCTCTGCAAGTCACAGCTCTCCTTATTCCAAAAACTTCAGATTTACCCCTTGTTACAGCATCCTATGGCTTTCTTTGTCCTTCCCCTGACACTCTTTTCTTGGTTCTTGCCTCAGAATTTTCCTCAAGATTGTATTCCAGGTGACCTCTATTAAGCAGTTGTGGTGTTTGAAATGTTCTACTATCCCTCCACTTCTCAGAAATTACCATTGCCAAGCTCTGATCTACTTACGTGAAGAAAGTTTGAAATATTACTCCTGATTCAATCAGCAATTGACATATTATTCTTCATTAGAAAAGCTACATTTGAATATATACGTGGTCAATGATATCTTCCACATATGTGTGTACATGCCTATGTAGGTGTGTATTGTCTCCCTAAATCCCAAAAAGATTACGCATTCCAGAAAATGCTCATCCCAAGATGTCATTAAGGATAGAGTTCCTCCTGTAGATTTTGTTCTTTCAGCATGTACATATGGCTGGACGTGCACCAGAGAATGTGCCAAGTGTCCAAAGAGAGACATGATTCCTCTGCACTTGAGAGGGTTAGAATTGTGAGCATTTAAGATCTTGGATTTGCAAATATATTATGATGATCATCTAAATTGAGTCAAACTGTGCTCCGGGTTTAACCTAGTTTTATTGGCAGGGAAGAATTCATCATCTGAAACTTTAGATTTGGAGGATTCTTAATACATGCAATTTTAGATCTCAACATCAAGGGATGTTCTAATATGGCCTCACAGTCACAGTACTAAATTGAATCCTCCACGAAACTTTTGATGATCTCTTCTCTCTCCACTCTTTTTATTTTTATTTTTGGCTCCTACTTTTTCTTCTTTTGCCATTTATCAACCCTTTTGCCCAGATTTACCCTTATTTCCCCCCTAACCTTTCCTTTTAGCTTCTCTTTTCCATATAATCAAAAAGGAAACCATGAGCAGATGTGAAACAAGTCCTTATTTCATTGCTTTTTTCATAGTTATAAGGCATGTGAATAATTTTACATTTACAGAAAAGATGAATATAGTGCAAGTTTGAGAGAATATTTTGGTAGTGGTAGAGAGACAGAGTTAAATATGATCTGTAAAATTTCTACTCAGAAAATAGACATTTTTCAAACTTTAATGAGGAAATACATTTTTTATTCCTAAGTTCAAAGAGAAATAAAGAATAGATGTAGTAATATTTGCCAAGTTCTACATTTATTAAAAGCCAGGATAGACAGCAATAATAGCATAACTCAATATTTATGATGTAGCAGCTTCCACATAAATATTGAAATGAGGCAGTTATCATCAGAACTATTTGTTGTTTATATTTGCTTTCAAATTTTAATGAACACAAATGCTACTTATGTGGTAAAGTTCAATACCTGAAAAAATAACTCATTTGTCCATTAATAAATTCAGCCTTACAACTGTCATAGAAAAAAATGCATGTTTATATTAAATAATAATTTTAAAAGACATTTAAAAAACTTCCACTTTCAGGAGGATGGAATAGGCCTACTTTTTCCTACTCCTTCTGGTAAGAGCAACTACAAACCCTAGGCATTACATGTGAAGCCCAAACATAACGGCACTCTGCAAAGTGGAAAAACAGATGGGCTAGAGACATCAGGAATTGAGGACAACATATCGGTGATTCCCCCGGGTTTTCTTTTTGCCTCATCACCACAGACTGGATGCTGGAGAAATCTGCAATCTGGAAACACTAGCGGGTACAAACCAAATATAAACCCCAATAACAGCAGAAGGACCAGCCCTTCTTAGCTAAACAGACAACTTTTAAATAATAGGTATTCTGCTCTAGGTAAACACCACTGAATAAAAGGTGGCCAGACCCCCATCTTGGCAGCAAAGGCTGAGTGAGAATATAGCCTTCCACCCCTGCAAGGCTGGAATGAGATGCTCCACCCCCTCACCTCTCTGGGTTGCCTGAGACAAGGCCAAGGGGAACTAGGGCTCCTTCATCCCCCTTTGGTGGTGATAAACCTTTCCTGCCTCTGCACACATGAGCTATCAGTGGAAACCACTTGGGAAGCCTTGAGCTTACACCCCACATGGCGGTAGGAGCACTCCCCTTCCCTGTCTCCCTGGAGTGCTATCAGAGGAGACTTACTGAAAAGTCAGGATGTCACCACTGCTCAGTGGTAACAAGACCACCACCTCTCCCCGAGCTCCCCCAACTTGCAGGGCAGGGGAGGACATGTGAGAGGTAGCAATGAGGTACCCCTGTCCTGCCCATCCTGGATGTTATCAGCAGAGGCCAAATGGGGAGTCTCAATTCCCACCCATACCAGCAGTAAAAGGGAGTCCTTTCCCCTCCAGTGCTAATGGAGGCAGAGTGGGGAATCAGCGAAGAGATCATTCTCCCACTTCATCCCCTAGGGCAGCATCAGAGGAGCCCTGATAAATACAAATTTTAAATAAGATGAAGACTCTTATAGTATACAAAATTTCCAATTTTCAGTCTAAGATCATTCATTACAACAAGAACCAGACCTAAAAGATCACAAACTGAAAAAGAACAGAAAGTCAACATTCACACTACACAAATGACACAGATGCTAGAAGAAACTGAGAAGGGTTTTAAAGTAGTCATCATAAAATGCTTCAATGAATAATTATGAACATGCTTGAAACAAATGAAAAATAGAAAGTCTCTGCAAATATATAGAAAACATAAAGAACTAAATGGGCGTTTTAAAACTGAAATATATAATAACAAATAGAAACTCAATGGATGAACTCAACAGCAGATGAAGAGGACAGAGGAAAGACTCAGTAATCCTGAAAAAAGAACAAAAGATATAC
This sequence comes from Myrmecophaga tridactyla, assembly GCA_004026745.1. NCBI lineage: Eukaryota > Metazoa > Chordata > Mammalia > Pilosa > Myrmecophagidae > Myrmecophaga > Myrmecophaga tridactyla. The sequence continues at coordinate 37,719 of PVIY010011072.1, read as the reverse complement.
CCAAGTTGAAAAAACAGAGGGAAAACAGATTGCAAAATGAAAGGATAGAGACTCAGGGATGTGTGGGACTATACTGAAAGATCTAACACACATTTCAGCCAAGTCCCAGAAGAAGAAGAGAAAGATGATGGATTAAAAGTATTCAAGGAAATGCTGGTTGAAAATATCTCAAATTTGATATTAAAAGAACATACATCTTTAGATTCAAGAAGTGGAGTGAATCTCAAACTGGATAAACCCAAAGAAATCCATCACAGGCAAACTTCTGCAAACTAAAATCAAAGAGAGTATCTTAAAAGCAGCCAGAGATAGATGATGTGTTGTCTTTACAGAACAGAAATTTTAAACTATGGTGACTTTCTCATCAGAAACCATGGAGGCCAGAAGAAGTGGCATGCTGTTTTTCAAGTGCTGAAAGGAAAGAACAATCAGCCCAGAATTCTATAACTTCAGGACATTCACAGATGAAGGAAAACTAAGAATTGTAAATGAATACCTAAAGGAAGGTCAGAAAATGATGAGAGAAGGAATCGGGGAACATCAAGAAGGAAGAAAAGACGTGGAAAGAGCAGAAGTATGGGCAAATACAAAAGTCCTTCTCCTTGTAAGTTTTCTCAATTATGTTTGATAGATGAAGGAAAATTTAAGTTAATTCTTAGTGGAAATTTATATGCTATGATATAATATGACATGATATATAATATAGAATATTAAATTTATTATATATAATCATCTTAATACAATTATCTTTTAAATGGGGAGAGTAAAGGGAAATAAAATTTGCAAACCTGAATGGGTAAAATGTTGACACTATTAGACTTTGTTAAATTATGCATATCTATAAAATTTGTATACATATATTTAATTTATATATATGTGTAAATTATGTATGCATATTTAAATTATATTATATATATGTGGTAATACCTAAAATAACCACTGAAAATATATACAAAGGGATATACTAAAAAATTATAGTTAAATCACAATTAAATGCTAAAAAAAGGTCAGAATTCACAAGAAGCAGAAACAAAATCAGAGAGAACAGAAAATGGACCATTAAACGTCAGACTTAGCTTTAATATATCAATAAATACATTAAATTTATATGACCTAAATGCAAAAAGATAAAGCTGTTGACATGATGACTAAAAACATGCCAACTATACACTGCTTATAAGAAACTCACATCAAATATAATGATCTATGGAGGTTGCTTTGAAAGGATGGAAAAAGATATGCCATGTAAATTTGGATCAAAGGTAGGCAGGAGCAAAGAAATATACCAAGAAGAGAGAGGGGTGTTATATAATCATTGAAGAAAAATCCACCAGGAAGATATAGCAATATTAAATGTATATGCATCAAAAAACAGAGCTACAAAATATATTAAGTAAAAACTGGTACAAATCATTAGAGTTGGGGACTTCCACATCTGCTCTCAATAATTCATAGTACCTTTAGATACAAAATCAGCAAGGACGTAGAAAAACTCAACACCATCAACCAACAGAACCCAGCTGACATTTAAAGAACACTCCACACAACAGTAGCAGAATACACATTCTTTTCAAATGCACACAGAATATCCACAATATATACCATATTCTGAGCAATAAAACAATCCTTAAAAATTTAAAGAATTTAAATCATGCAGATTCTCCTCTGACCACAAGAAAGTCTCGAGAAAACTGAAAACAAAAAACAAAAAACAAAAAACATTGGACTGAATGAAAATTAAAACACAACACTCAAATTTTGTGGGACATAACTAAAGCAGTGTTGAGAAGGGAATTTATAGCATTGAAAGACTACATTAGAAAACTGGAAAAATAACAAATCAATAGACTAAGCTCTCACCTCAAGAATCTAGAAAAAGAAGAGCAGAATAAACCCAAAGTAAGCAGAATTATAAAAATAATAAAGATAAAAGTAGAAATCAAAGAAATTGAAAACAAAAACAATAGAAAATATCAATTAAACAAAGTTGGTTCTTTAAAAAGATCAATACAATTGACAAACCTTTAGTAAGACTGACAAAGAATAAAGAGAGAAGACATAAATGACAAATACCAGGAATGAAACATGGGAAACAACCACAGAAAATGCAGACATCAAAAGGATAAGAAGGGAATACAAGAGACAGCTCTACACACATATATTTGTCAACTTAGATGATCAATTCCTCAAAATCACAGATGACCACAACTTTCCCAATATGAAAAAGGTCATCTGAATTGCCCAATTAAGGAGATTTAATTTCTAATTGAAAACATTCTCCAAAAGAAATCTACATGCCCAGTTGGTACAAAAAAGGGAGGCTCCAGTTGCAAAATTCCTTGGCAAAATAATAACAAATAGAATTCAACAATATATAAACAGAAGGAAAATCACACGATCATATGAATTATTTTAGAAAATTCAAAGACCATTGACAAATCCAGTAATATGTAAGATAAAAACTGCTAGCAAGATAGGAATAGAAAGACTTACTCATCTTGATAAGTGACATTTATAAAAATTATACAGCATACATCATACTTACCGATGAAAGGTTGAATGCTTTCCTGCTGAGAGTTGGAAGAAAACAAGGATAGCTGCTCTTACTACTGCTATTCAACATAGTACTGGAAGTTCTAGGCAGCACTATTAGGTAATGACTAGAAATGGACATGTGGAAACTGAAATTAAAAATACAATACGATTAATGATCACTTATATAGAAGGAGATATACTCAGGTGTACATCTAACAAAATGTGTGTGTCTTGTAGGCTGAAAATGACAAACACTGATTAAAGGAAATCACAGATGATCTAAATAAATGGAGAGGCACTCTGTGTTCATGGCTTGGATGACTCAATAAATAAAGATAGTAATTGTTCCCAAATTGATAAACAGATTTCTGGCAGTTCTTATTCAATTCTCAGCACGATAGATACAGAGAAGATGCAGAGGAGATTATTCTTAAATTTATATGAAAGGCAAACGAACTTGAACACTTAAATAATTCTGGGGAATAAGAAAATAAAGTGTGAGGAATGAGCCTACTTGATTTTAGTATCTAAATAGTTGTAGTGATCAAGGCTGAGTGATATTGATAGAGAGATGGATATTAGATCAATGGGACAGAATACAGAGACCAAAAATAAATCCTCCCAAACGTATAAAAACAATTCAATTAAAGAATGACAATATTTTCAACAAATGGCCAGGTTCGGGGAGCAGTTAGGTATCTACAGGCTAAAAAAAGAAGAAAAAAGAGAACCTTAATTTAAACCTTATACCTAACCCAGAAAATTAGCTCAAAGTGCAATATAGATTTAAATGTAAATTAAAAATTATAAAAGCTTTAGGATAAAACACTGGAGAAAAATCTTTGGGACCTAGGGCTTGGTGAAGAGTTCTTGGACATGATTCCAAAGTCACGATCCATAAAAGAAAAAATGATAAATTGATAAACTAAAATTCATCAACCTAGAAATGTTTACTCTGAAAAAGACCCGGCTAAGAGGATGAAAAAGTAAACTACAGATTGTGAGAAAATATTTGTTAATTAAATATCCATCAAAGAACTAACATCTAGAACATATAAAGTAAACTTAAAATCCTACATTAAAAATTCCAATTAGAAAATGGGATAACATCATAATGAGACATTTCAGCAAAGATGGCAAACACATAAAAGATGTGCAACATCATTAGCCATTAGAGAAATGTAAATTAAGATCATGATGTAATATCACTACATACCTATTAAAACAGATAAAATAAAAAAAAAAACAATACCAAATGCTGGCGAGGAAACAGAGAAATTGGATCTCTCATACATTGATGGTGGGAATCTAAAATTATAGTCACTCTGGAAAATTGGCAGCTTATTTTAAAACTAAACATATACATATATCATATGATCCAGTAATTGCACTCCTAAGTGTTTATTCCAGAAGAATGAGAATTTATGTCCATACAAAACCCTGTATATGATTATTCATAGGAGCTTTATCAGTAATAGCCCTGAATTGGAAATTACCAAAATATCCTTTAAGAGGTGGATGGTTAAACCAAGTGTGGTAGTCCATACCACGAAACACTTTTCAACAATAAAAAGGGACATTCTATTGATATACACAACACGTTGCATAGATCTCAAGGGCATTATGCTGAGTGAACAAAGTCAAGTTCAAAATGTCACATGCTGTATAATTACATTATGTTATATTTTTGCAATGACAAAATTACAGAGATAGAAAACAGATTAACGATTGTTAGGGTCTAGGAATGGTTGGGGAGAAAAGTAGGACTATAAAGGAATAGCAGGAGAGAGATCTTTGAGTGATGAGATAGCTCCGTATGTTGGATTGTGGTTGTGGTTACATGAATACACTGGTGATAAAATGACAGAAATATGCACATGTGATCTATCAATATAAAAGGCTTGGTTTTGATATTCAATATAACTATGTAAGATGAAACCATAGGGGAGGGAGAACCTGGCTAAAGGCTGCATTGGATCTCTCTCTGTACTACATGGGCAAATTCCTGTGAATCTATAACCATTTCAAAATGAAAATGCAAAAAACGCATTGAAATGCACCCTTTTCCAAATCTTAAATCCCTCTGAAACTTAGTAGATAAAAGAAAAGTGGAAATTCTAAACATGAGCTTACTTTAGTTTTATATCTGGCATTATCTCTACAGATTATAACTGAGAACCAGAATAGATGAATAAATGAATGATGAATGAATGAATGATGGATGGATGAAAGAATTGTCCTGTTTTTAATTTGCTGTTTTTTTTTTTAATTGCAGGTTCTGAGCGTTTATCTTTCACTTAAGTTTCTGTTCTATTTTGGTTTCACAGCAGCTGTAGCTCCCTAAACATTCTGCGGAGATCTGCACGAATAAAGGAAGAGGATCCTATCAGCCTCTGGCTAAGTGCTCTGAGGGAACTTCCAGAAATGAAACGAAGAGAAATCAGATAAAACACATTTTGAACCACAAATACATAATAAAGAATCTGAAAACCAGGCCTATCTGATCACCAGTTTATCTGAACATGAGAATTCACTAAAGAGATCGAGATGGTGGTGGCTTCTAAAATACACCCACATCAAAAAGTATTTTCAAAATGCCACTCTGAGTAAGTCTTCCCCTTCTATTCCTATGTCTTCACAGCTACTCTGAAGCTCGATGTTTGCCAATCGCCTTCACCACATACACCGACTCAGGCATATCCGAGGCCAGCCCCTGCTGCCCAAACTTTCCACCCTACCAGAGGTATTCCACTTTCCCCTGAGCGACACCATATGCTCTCAAAATCATGCCACCCTGGTTTTTGATACATACCCTTGTCTCATGGTGCCAGCCACATAGCCTGCGCCCTAATCGGCACATGTATGCATCCACCCAACTAGAGGGGTGACGCTTTTGTCCCCTGTGCCACCTCCCCGCCGTGGAAATGAAAGGCCGTCTAGAGGGTCGCGCGCTCACATCCATATTGCAGGCCGGAACTCTGTCCAAGCGCGCCTCAGACTCCTTCCAATTTGTGTTTTTTTTTAAATGCAGTGGATTCTCCTACCTGATCACACAAAAGGACTCGCGTGGCTGCTGTGGCGTACGGCAGAAGGCATGGAAAGGAGAAGCAACGAAGAGAATTACTATGAACATTGACTATTACTAACCACTGCTGTAATTACTATTACTGACAAGCTGGAGTTACTTCCATGGTAAATTCCTGTAGTAGACACCCGACCTCCATGGAAGTTAACCCTACCCAGCCTAACCAGAGAAAACTTAGAAAAAAAATTGTGATTATCAAGGACATGTCATACTTGAGAATAGATCTGTGCCACTGAAAGAGATATGGCATCTTTAAATTACCGGGTAGCACAGATAAAGAGCTGGAGCTCTGCCAAGGCAAAAGTTGTAAAACTGGATTGATTTTTGCTACAGCTTGCTAAGGGCTCCCCAGAGCCAGGATGCAATGTTCAAATATAATAATTGATAGCCCGAAAAAAATATTTCTGATAAGTGTGCAGGGGTAACGCAGAACCCTGCCTGAGATGAAGTCAACCTTTGTGCTTGCTGCCACCAAAGTGACCCAGCTCCGCGGCGCTGCGGTCGGTCTGGTATTAGAGCCACGCGGGTTTCTCGCGCGCGTGCCTCCCCAGCGCGCGTCCCTCCCCAGCGCGCGTCCCTCCCCAGCGCGCGTCCCTCCCCTGCGCGCGTCCCTTCCCAGCCCTCGGTGTCTCCCCAGGCGCGCGTCTCTTCCCAGCCCCGCGCTGCCTGCTCTCAGCGCTGAGGCCGCCCCTGGTCCTCACTGCCGCTTCCTCCAGCCCGGGAGAAAATGTTCTTGGCCTTCAAATAGGGACATTTGTTAAATGCTGTTGTGGAAAAGTAATTATCCAACAATCAGACCTGTTTGTGTGGGGGGAAATCGCATTCGTGAAAGCCCCGTGGTAGTCCCAGGGGGTAAAGGGGTTCGCGTTAATCTGACCCCTTTTCAGTCTTGCCTTGGTGAGCTGACCACCCCAAGCTGTGAGTGTGTGTGTCTAAATTGCTTCAGATTCAATTGAACACATTAAAATTTAAAAAGGATTTAACTGAAATTTTTCAATAGCTTCTGAGAGGGGGGATAATTTATTAGCTCGGAGTAAATTAAAATCTCAAGCAGGGGTAAAGACTTCGAAGATTGCTTTAATACATTTTATATGCTTTCAAAAGAAATGTTCTTTTAAATGGTCCAAAAAATCAGCTAATTTTGTCTTATTTAGCAAATTACCTCCTAAGGCCACAATGTTGAAAAACTTAACAATTATTATTTTTTTTAAGAAGGAAAAATAGTCGAGGGATGAAAAAAAAAATCATTCACCTTCCACAAGAAACAACCAAACCCTAAATTGCTATGTCTTTTATGTGCCACAGTGAGGATTTTTTTTTTCCTTTCTTAATTCAAAAGTCAGTGAAACATTTGTGTTACCTGCTGCCAGGCCACACGGGGACCTTTTTTTTTTTTCCTACATGGAGACTGCAGACATGGGCAGTGTATAAGGTTAATGGACGGGCGTTTGAAGGCAAGTCCTGGTGGTGTGCTGATAATTTACACCTTTATTTCAGGCCACATTCACCTGCCGAGCAGCAAGGCCGCCCAGTGGAGGAGACTTGCTGCTTTGCACAGCCCAGAGGCTGTCCGTATCCTGACAGGAGTTATCTGTGTAATAGAAGACTCCTTCCCATCTCTAGCTGACAGTCAGAGGCCGAAGGGGGAAGAGTCATTTCTTTACCCCCTCCTTTTTTTTCTGATGATGAACACTATTTTTGTAGCATTTGCATTTTGGGGGTTTTCTCAATGTGCAGCGGGCAGTGGCCAAAGGAAGCCACCAGCTCTTGCCTGAGGTCCGAGGGTGGCTGTCTCTGACTGGTAGGATGAGGGGAGCGAAGGGAGTTTCTTTCTGGAGAAATGCTTCTGTGGTGGGGTTCATCGAGGAACATGCCAGAGTCTGGTATGAATATATTTATGGTTATCCATCTACCTGCTTAAAAACAAGTGTTTTAGTTTTCTAGCTGCTGGAATGCAATATACCAGAAACAGAATGGCTTTTAAAAAGGGAAATTTAATAAGTTGCTAGTTAATAGTTGTAAGGCTGAGAAAATGTCCCAATTAAAACAAGTCTACAGAAATGTCCAATCAAAGTCATCCATCCAGGGAAAGATACCTTGGTTCAAGAAGGCCGATGAAGTTCAGGATTTCTCTCTCAAGTGAGAAGGCACATGGTGAACACAGTCAGGGCTTCTCTCTCAGTTGGAAGGGCACATGGTGAACACAGCATCATCTGCTAGCTTTCTCTCCTGGCTTCCGGTTTCATGAAGCTCCCCGGGAGGCATTTTCCTTCTTCATCTCCAAAGGTCACTGGCTCGTGGACTCCCTGCTTTGTGGTGCTGCAGCATTCTCTGCTCTCTCCGAATCTCCCATTCTCCAAAATGTTTCTTCTTTTATCCGACCCCAGAAACTTCTCAAGACCCACCCAAATGAGTGGAGACATGTCATCACCTAATCCAGCTTAACAACCACTGTTGATTCAATCACATCTCCAGGGAGATGATCTGATTACAGTTTCAAACATACAGTATTGAATAGGGATTATTCTGCCTTTGTGAAATGGGATTTAGATTAAAACATAGCTTTTCCTTTCAAAACAGTACAACAAGAGAGAAATTGATAAAGAGAAAATTAAAGTAAATAAAGGAGAAATAAAAGAAGCACAAACTAGCCAGTATGAGAAGCTTGTTCTTTCTAATCAAGAATTAATTATTTGCACATCAAGCATCTATTGTGGGCACAGGGGAGACACTGTCCTGAGAGTGGGTAATAAAACCAGGAGCAATCCGTGGCTTCTGATATCCAGATACCAAATTCTTTCTAGAAAATAACAGATTCTATCCATGGTTCTGTCAAGAAGATAAAAGTTTGCCCAAATCTCAAGATTTTGGACTTATCTGAGGTCTGAAAGCATCACCCAATGGAAACAAGCATAAATGACTTTTATAGTTGGTTGGCTCAAAGGGCATTTGAACATTTGCATGCTTAGAGGGAAGAACAAGTTACATGGATTTCAAGCTTAACACATTTTTCTTAATGTTTTGGCAACTAGCAATTTGAGAGGCCTTGTTTGTGAAAATTATCCAATTCTCCTTAAATGCCAGGAATTTATTTATAAAGAACAGTTTTAGAACTTTAGGTAGGCACATCATTCTAGAAGCTTAGGATCTAGTGGAAATGAGTATAATTTTACTTAATTATCAAACTTATGTGTCATTACAATTAAATTGAGAAGAAAATTTCTTCTAAATGATGCCTGAGGGAGTGGAATCTTGTTGATGCTGGCAGCCTCTCCCCTGGGACCCCAACTCCCAATAGCCTTTCCCTTTGGAATTCTTCCACACCTTCGGTGGGCTCTGGTGAACTTTCTGGAGGCAATATGTGGGTCCCTCTGCTCAAAGCATCAGTGAGTGTTTATTCCTGCTATCCGGGGACTCTCCGAAGATTAGCATTTAATTCCTGGGACCCCCTGATTAGCTGTGATAGTGGACAAATCACTTGACTTTTCTGAAGTGCATAAATAATGACAAAATTCCACCCTCTCCATATTTTCTCTCTGTCAAAGCAGCAGGGCATGGGTAAGTTCTTTCCCCAGAAATAGAGAATTCTTGGAATCCTGGGGTTCTTGCAGGCTCAGGCATGTAGGCTAGTGACAAGAGAGCTCTTTCCCTGCTTTTGTGGGTGCCACATCAGCCTCCTGGGATCTGTGACTCTAAAGACACAGAGGAGATCCCAATAATAACAAAGATGGAATTTCCTGTCAATGGGGCAGAATGGAGCTCAGGAACAACACGTCAAAGATTTAAAGAACATTTAAAAGAAGTTTCTCTTGTCCACAACATAATTTGTGGACACAGATTTATACATGCTATATATATTTTGCTGAAGTCTCAGAAGTATAAAAATCAAAGGATGAAATGGACGTGGATTGCCATTTTTGGTTTGATTGTTTATATGTTTGTTTTCTTTGTCTATAAATGTGGTGTCCCTTTTCTGTAGGGTGCCAACTGACCCCTATGCTCATTCTCTGTTCTTCCCCTGGCCAACTCTTAATTATCCTTCTTGATTTATCAACTCAGTTTTTACCAGCTTGAGGAAGCCTTCTTTAAGCCCCAATATACTACTGAGCTCAGGCTCTAGAGCCAGACTGTCTAGATACAAAATCCAGCTCTGCCACTCACAGGCGCACAACCTGGGCGAGTTATTTAATTTCTCCATGCCTCAGTTTGCTCATCAGTGAATTGGGATGATTATGGTACTCACCTTGTAGGGTATTTGTGAGAAGTAAATGAATTAATCATGGTAAGTACTAAGTGTCAGCTATCTTTATCATCATCATCAGTAAATTTTGTTGTCTTTCCTGCATTTATGTCTTGTCCTTTGATGGTTGGCATCATTTTTTTTTTATCCCACAGTACTTTCTAGAGTTTAATACAATGCAAGATGCCAGATGAATCAGAAGACCAGAGATGTATGAGATATCACTTGGAAACTTCTAACTCAATGATAGGATATTATAATGAATTTGGCTGGATAGCATATGTACAATTAAAATAATTAACGTGATGATACCCACAGTATTGAAAATAGTATAGTAACCTAACAAAGATGTTTAGGAAGTTGCATAGAGATTAGCATGAGCAACTCTAAATAATATGTATCTGTTTGGAATAGCTTCACTATCATTGAATTAGATGGGCAATGGGACTTGTCCTAATCTCTCTTTTACCCTAGCCATATAGGATGAGTTTCGAGTTTTCTTATTCTATTTATTATTTATTTCTTTGCTTTCTAGTTCCTTACTATGATATCATTTTATTTTCTTCTTACTGTCTTCTTTGAATTTAGACTTTGTGCTCCTCTAACTTGTCAAGATGAACATTTAGCTCATTAATTTTTGGTCTTTTCTCTTTTCTAATATATTCACTCAAGGCTATAAATGTCCCTTTAATTACTGCTTTGGTTGCATCCTGCAGGATTTACTAATTGGTGTTTTTATTATTTCAGCCTAATAATTTTACATCTAATTTTTATTAAGTATTTTAATCTGTGCATTATTTAAACTTATTTCTTATAATCTGCAAATGTAATATTTTCCTTTAGCCATTTCTTCATTACCAAATTCTCATTTTATTGCATGATGATCAGAGGACAAGGCCTGCCTGATATTGATTCTCTTGTGTTTGTGTGAGACATTTTATGGCTAGTTCATAGTCAATTTTTGTAAATATTTTGTGTGAGCTTAGAAAAATATGTATATCTATTATAATTCAATAATAATTAAATATATTAATAAAACATAACAAATAGACATCAAGTTTTTATTGTCTAAAAGAATAAGAGGTTTCCCTCTTAGTCATATCATAGTCTAAGACATTTGGTCTGGTGGGACAGCTCTTCTAGCCTTTAGGGTAACAGGCTGATGGATACTTTGTCACCCTCACTGCATGGCTCCAAGTTCACTTTGACTGCATCCATGCCACTCAGTCAGAAGAGAAGAAGAGCATGAAGGAGTGTGGGGAAGGTTTCTATTGGCCAGGCCTAAAAGTGACACATATCACTTCCAGTCGTATACTTTTGCAGAGAAGTTAATCACATGGTCACATCTAACTACAGCAGAGGCTGGAAAATGGAGTATTGCTGGCCAGACCTTCTATTCATGGAAGAATGGCATGGATAGATGAATTCCTTTTTGCCACCATATAACCTCTGTTTGTATGGGACTGTACATGTCTTTCACATCACTAGGGTTAGTCCTATTCCATGGATCATTTATGTCATCCCTTATTTTTGTCTGAGTGCTTTACCAATTTCCATGAGAGACAGGTTAAAATTTTCTGCCTCACAGGATTGTTAATCCTTCCTTAGGATTTCTTTAGTTCTGTTAATTTTTTGTCATAGGCTGCATTAGTTCCCTTTGGGTGCTGTAAAAATGTTCACAAATGTGGTGGCTTCAAACAAGAGAAATGTTTCCTCTTCCAGTTCTATAGGCAAGAAACACCAAACCATCACTGGGCTGAAGCCAAGGTGGGTGTGCTGTGTACCTGCAGGTGCTTGGGGGCACTCTGCTCCCTCCTACAGCTTCCGGGGGCCGTTGGCCTCCCCTGCCTTATGATCAAGACCCCCAGCTCTCCCTCTATGGTTACGTCCTCTTCTCTGCTTCCTCCTCTGTGTCAAATCTCTCTTTGCCTCTCCTATAAGGACACTTGTTCCTGCATATAGGGCCCTCCCTTCATCCCCAGACAGTCCAGGGGAATCTTCCCCTCTCAATATCTTTAATTTAATCAGACCCGCAAAGACCTGTTTTCCATATAAATGACATTTACAAGTTTTAGAAGTTAGGACTTGATATCTTTAGGAGTCATTATTCAGCTTAATGCTTTATGCTTAGATGCATGGCAGAATCATCACGTCTTCCTTGTGATTGGTTCCCTTATTAAATAATGAATCAATTTCTAACAGCAGTTTTTATTTAGGTATTATCTTGTCATTTCTTTTTTTTTGGTTTTGATTTTTTGCAGAGTTGAGCTTAGAGAGAACGAGGCCACATCTGAGCAACAAAAGAGGTCCTCCAGAAGTAACTGTTAGGCATACTATAGGTAGGCTAAACTTCTCTGCTACCTACATGAGCTTCACAAGAGTCAGTCTCAAGATCAAGGGCGTGGCCTACTATTTTGGGCTTCCCTATAGTTTGACACAGTATCAGGGGATTTCCCAATGGTAAAGTTTAATAGTTCCATGTTTTTTCTCCCATCCCTCAAGGGACTTTGCGAATACTTTTTGATTATCTGTTTAATATACTTTAGGATGTATCCAGGCATTACATTAAGCTATACAGGATTAAAGAACCTCTTTCTTATTCTGGACTCTCTGTGTTTCAGTTGTTCAAATAAGCTATACAGATAGGTTGAATTAGATTATGTGCTACAGAAAATTTTGGTTCCAGATCAAATAAAGCTTTCTTCCTTTGGTCTCAAAGAGTGTGTATGGTTCTAAAATATAGACATTGTCTTCCTTACCCCTGTGTTCTGAATTACTTTAATCCCAACCTGATCAGCTTCATTCCAATTCATTAATTCTTTTGTCAGCTGTGTCTAATATGCTATTGTACCTATTGTGTTTTTAAACATATTAACGATTACAAAATTAGTTATCTCAGTTTTGAAAATTTGTTATTAAAATGTCTTCTTTTAGACTTGTATCTTATTTTTTGGTTATGATTTATATCTCTTTGAATTCCTTACTCATTTCCAACACACTTATTATCTAGTTTTTTTTTTCTTTTTGTGAAATTACTGAGGTCTTAATTTTGTATTTATTGTTATATTTTTTTCTTGTGTTGTCTGGGGTGGGTCTTTGTTTTTTGGGCGTCATATGCCCTTGGATTGTGTAATTGTCCCAATGGAATAATTTAAGTTTTTTCTGTAGATTTTGTGGGATTTCACATGACTAATATAGTTTTCATGATAGTTTCTTGGTTTGGGGCTCTCAGGCCACATAAATAATGCAAATTTGGACCTTGCATGCATTCATGGCACACACTTGGTGTTTTAATTTCTTGCAGAAGATCTGTTCTCTGCTGCACCTCAGTCAGATGGAAAGTCACCTTGTTAGTGCATCACCTTGTGACCTTGTTGCTTTCCCAGGTTGATGAATAGGGTTTTGATTGCCTCTTTTCCTGATCTGGGCACAAGCTCAAGAGTTTATAAAAATGGTGCATCCGATTTTCCACCTAGTTCAGGTGAGAGGTTTTCTAACTTGCCCCAGTGTGGATATAAAAGTCCCAGCCCTGAACCCTAGGGCCTAAGGGAAGCTTACTCCAGTGAGCAGCTGCAGGTTGTAGTAACTCCTAGATTCTAGTACTCTGAGTGTTCCTTTTGTTCTTTTGAATTTGCCTATATGTTAAAACTTCTTATATTTTTCTCAAAATTTGTATATGTTCGGGCAGGCCACGGTGGCTCAGCAGGGAAGAATGCTTGCCTGCCATGCCAGAGGACCTGGGTGCGATTCCTGGTGCCTGCCCATGTAAAAAAAAAAAAGAAAAAAAAAGTAAAAAAAAAAATTTGTATATGTTCAAATCAGGATGGGGATTAGTGACCATTAGCTAGCTGCTCCATTTTGCTAAAGTCTCACACATATTTAGAGTACTTAAGAGTTGATATGTGATAGTTCTTGAAATTTTTTATCTTCCAAATATCTGGGGACAATGGCTGTGTTTGATGAGGAACTATTACATGATTTGAAGCAGGGGTACAGCATAGGTTTTGGGTTTTATTAATGATATGACACAACACTAAGGCCCTTGTCCACATTTGTCACATATTTGAAATGCAACAAGTACTTAGGTACTGTACTGCAATATCTAATTTAATCCTTACCAATTCCTATGATGTGGATACTATCAGCTTCACTGGCTAAACTCTTTTGACGATGAGGAAACCCAATGTTCTAGTTTGCAAGCTGCCGGAATGCAACATACCAGAAACGGAATGGCTTTTTAAATCGGGGAATTTAATCAGATGCTAGTTTACAGTTCTAAGGCCGAGAAAATGTCCCAATTAAAACAAGTTTATAGAAATGTCCAATTTAAGGCATTTGGGGAAAGAAACCTTGGTTCAAGAAGGCTGACGATGTTCAACATTTCTCTCTCAACTGGGAAGGCACATGGTGAACATGGCGGCATCTGCTGGCTTTCTCATGGCTCTACCAAAAAAGGACTCTCTCCAAAATGTTTCCTCTTTTAAAGGATTCCAGCAAGCAACACCACCTTCAGTGGGTAGAGACACACCTCCATGGAAATCAACTAAACAAAAGTTACCACCCACAATTGAGTGGGTCACATCTTCATAGAAACAATCAAAATGCTCCCACCCAACAATATTGAATGAGGATCAAAGGGCATGGCTTTTCGGGGGCCCACCACAAATTCAGACCAGCACACCCAAATAGAGGGTAGGAAATTGCCTAATGTAACTTGATTAAGAAATCTTAAAGTTAGATTTAAATCTGAACAGTCTGCCTCCATGTACATGTCAGAAGTATAACAATAATAGTAACATTTATTAAGTGCATACATTCCCAGCAATGTCCTATAAGCATGTTATAAATGAATTAAAAAAAGCTGAGTGAAAAAAACTGAGGCATGGACTAAATGTCATCTAGGTAGTAAATGGTAAATTGAATTTTGAACCCAAGCAGTCAGACTCTAGAACTTTCCCTCACAACTTTTCCTCCATGTTGGGGAAGGATGAAAGACCAGCCAGGTGTGTGCTGTAGTGATCCAGGAAGGAAATAACCAGCATTTGCCCTGAAGTGGTGGCAGTGAGGAAGTGGGTCAGGGGTGGGAGATGGGGGCGAACGAAACGAAAGACATGCAGGAGCTAAAATAACAAAACTGGGCTTTGTGTGGGTTCAGGAGCAGGGGAGTCTGTGGAACAGGGAGGAGTTGAGGACCAGTTCCTGATCTCTGGCTTGCGTTGGGTCGTGGTGATCTTACCACAAACTGGAGGACGTGAGGAAAAGGAGTTTTGGAACAAACATGTGCCTTGCTGAGTCGAAGAAATATGAAACTGAAAAGTTTGTTCAATTCAACTATTATTTCAATTTCTTTTAATAGAGGATCTTCTGATTAAATAATTCAAGGATATGTGTGGTTGTGTTTGTAAAATGAAGAATGTCATGCAAAGCGAATGCTCACCCTTCTATTTACTTTTATTTTTCTTAAAGTAAAGGACAGACACCTCACCTCTATTTTGTCTAACATATTCTCATGTGATTATGTATTTACTGGATGTTAAAATCAGTGGCAACTTAACAAGTTATTCACAAAATCCAGTCCGTTGAGACCATGCATGCTTTGAATATCATGGTTACCATCCTCTTAAAATGAAGGTAAGTTGCCTTATCAACCATCAGAAACTCATTGATGGGTTGATTTCCCAGAAGTCAGGGTAGATTTGTAGTGATCCCTCCAAACCCTTTTACATGGCTCCTCCCTCCAACCACAGATATACATTTTCAAGACAGGTGGCTTGTGTTGGGAGTAGTCTGGGGACATGAATGAGACAAAAACTAAGTGGCCCACATGGGCACTGAACCCCTAACCTTCTCCTCATTAGAACAGTGCTCCGACCATCTGAGCTTACCCACCACAGACTAATGATGTGTGCATGGAGGCACAGCCACATCAATCACATTTTCCAAAGCAAAACTCACTACACTGCAAGTAACTGGAAGAACCATCCATTCAGATGTGCTCACTGAGGGAACACAAAGCCATCCTAGTGGATGGCTAAAGTGCTTCTTTTCTGCAAACCACTCATTCATCATCTCTGTGTCCTAAAAGGATTTGAAGATTCTAGGAGTACACATTAGTTAATTCACACTTTCAAAAATGTGCCTTTCCTTCCATGTTGGATTCTGTAGCCAGCATAGATAGAACTGGTGATTCTGATATTTTAAGTGTATACCTTTGAAATTTTCTTATAAGATTAGGGATTTTTAATCTGTTGACCATAGCAGATCTTCAGTGCATCTATGATTATGTTTCAGCCCTCACAGGTTATGCAGGTTTCTGAAATTTCATGTAAAAAATTGTGTGTGTGCATATACAAGTGCATTCTTTTTTTGTTTGTTTGTGTTTTTTGCATTGTTTTTTTTCCTCTGGAGAGTTTTCAGTTTTCTTTAGACTCTCAGAGGTCTGTGACCCACAGCCTTATATCAAGATTTCTGTGGCCTTGAATCAAGAAAGAAACTAAAAGAAAAATCTTATTTACCATCAGACCTAAACTGGTTATGAAGTCACATATTATTTTTAATGAGGGACAGAAGAGAAAGTTGTCACGATGGCCAAGTATAAGAATTCCTTAATGTCCAAGATTGGAGGTGTGCCTGTGTTGCAGAATCAACTCTAATACCTGTAGAATGCATGAGCTATTGTACATTTTTCAGCCAAAGGAGAAATTTGATGCAAGTTTATAACTTGGTACTAAAACTCAGAATCCTGTCTGAGAGGCCATGAAGCTAGCAGGAAATTCTTACTGCTTGTGATCTGGTTTTATTGAAAACTGTTGCTAGTTTCAGTTAAAAAAAAAAAAAACTATTTTAAAAGAGAGGAAATAGCACACTGGTTTCCACCTTCCTCTGATACACATTCTGGAAGGTTCTGAAAGGCAAAGAAGGGTTCAAATATGTAATAACATGGCATCAGAATATGGAGAGAGGCTATGCTGGAGGAAAATAAGAGTAAGAACAAACGTGAGAATAGTTCTGCCTTTAGCAAATTTACAACTGGGGGTATTTGGCTCTTCATATCTCACTTACTCCTGCAGTGGTACTGTGAGGTCGCGTTATGTTATGATTCAACCTTTTCAAACAGGGTCAAGTAACGTTAAAAGAAATTTAAATAAATGACCCGGGATCATGCAGTCCCAGCTCCTGAAACCAGGATTTGAACACTGCACCACATGCCCCATAGCCTGAGCTTTAAGCCAGGGATCAGCAAACTATTGGCCACAGGCCAAATCGAACCTAAGGCTGGTTTTTATAATAAAGTTTTACTGGAGCATTGCCACTCTCATTTGTTCGCGTGGTGGCTGTGGCTGTTTCTGTGCTATAATGGCAGAGGTAAGTGGTTGCGATGGAGGCTCTGTCACCCCACCAGACTGAGGCCTAGTGCCAAATGCAAATGTTCTTAAGTGATTAGGAATTTCAAAATAGTGACAGAAGAGCCTGAAGCCAAGCCCAGGGCCGTTCTAAGGGTTGGACCCTGTGCAGCTGCTCAGGTCACATGCCCATGAAGACTGCATTGTTAAAAATTCTACTAGATGGCACATGACAGAAGAATTTTGCCAACCACCAAATGGTTTCCCAAATTCTAGCCTGTGATAAAGCTTCTCTGGTCCACGAACAAGAGCAATAGATGAGTTTTCCATAAATCTAAATGCTCTAGATGTATCCAACATAAATAACCATCCTTTAACTTGAGATTGTATCCTTTTTAATTTTTTTGGTGCTAAAATACCCTTTTTGATGAAATGATAGGAAGATTAGATGGTGGGTGTGTGCTTGTCATATGTCCTTAACTAGAAAAATAAAAGTTTATTCCTGATGTGATGAATCCAATTAAAAAAGAATTACCGACATAGTTGTCATTAGAGGTACATAATGTTAAATGGATAGATTGAGAAAACATGGTGGGGAGCAGAACATTGAGCAAAATCTAAAGGACAATACACACATAAGTAAATGCCATCTTTGTTTTAAAGAATTATGCATATGAAAGACATAAACCAAATGTTGTGAGGTGGTGGAGGGGAAGATGAGGTTGGGGATGAGTCTAAAGGGAATATCACGAATATGAGATTGCCCTCATGCCATGAGATGTTCACAATATACCTTGAACTGAGAATCCAATTAACTGAACTTTCAGCATCTAAGTTCCCAAAAAGAAGCCATCGCCTGGGTGATGCTTGCAATTCTGATGTGTGAGGCATTCTTGAAATCGGCATCTAACACCCTTGTGATGAATGGTTGTTCTCATGGCTAGCATTTCTCAGAGAAGCACAAAGCCAGCACTTGAAGAGCATTTCATGGTTTGCAAAGCAATTTCTCATTTATTATCTCTTTGACTATTGCAACAGTCTAGTGTTGCTGATATCACCATCCCCATGTTACAGAGGAGAAACTTGAACCCCAGAAAGCTTAAGATAAGTGAACAATCAGGAAGAATGAGGGGGACTCTAGACTCAGAGCCAGGTCTTCTGAATTTCCTTGTCATGCTCTTTCCATTCTCCCCCTGAAAGTCATTTGCCTGATGGGGCAAGGCTCATCATGCATTAAGAGAGGATGACTACAATTTAGGAGATAACTGTTTTTATTAAAAGATCTATTGACGACATCTTTGAATGCACTTTCAATGAACATCACATTCTTTCCTTGGGACCTCTATCACTATCTCCTTCTTCACTATTATTCCTCTCCTTCTCACACCTGGATTTATAGGACTATAGAGCCAACAATGGCTCTTCAAGATGATTCCAATTTTGCTTCAGGGAGGGCGAAAGTCAAATTATTTTATAAATGTAATGATCCATGATTTAAATGTCTGACTCTGATTCTCCAAGACTCCTCAGTCCACACGTCATGTCTCTCATCTCCAGACCGGCTCTTTTTGCCCACAGCCTGCTTAAATCTCTCCTGGTGCATTGCAATCCTTTTCCTGCCCTCAGAAAAACAGCTGTTCTCATCCTAGTGCATACTTTGGAGACTGTTGTTAAGATCTCTTTTAGCTGCCCTTCTTTAGACTAATTAAACCAATTCTTTTTCATTTACTCATAGAGACTAGTCACAAAACTTAAATTATTTTTGTGTTTTATTCCTTTATGTCTTTATACTCTCTTGCCCCCCATCTTCTTTAAGACATCCCTGGCTTCCCTAGATGCTTACCATCATAGTTTAGATGAGTGGTTCTCAGTGTAGTTCTTGGACCAATAGCACCAGTATCCCAAAGAATGTGTTAGAACTCGGCAATTATAAGGCCCCAACCAAACCTGCTGAATCAGAAACTCTGGGAATGTGTCCTTATAATCTGGGGTAACAAATATATTGGTGCATGTTAAACTTTTAGAATTTTTTCCAGTCTCCTCTTTCCCCTCCCTAGGGCTTGGCTGCATGACTTGCCTCGTCCCGTGGAATGTTAGAGAACACGATGCAAGAAGAAGGCTTAATTTAATGTCCTTGTGTGGCTTCATTTGGCTTTTGTGCTCCAGTGGTTGTCCATAAGAACATGCCCCATGTCCAAAGAAAGTAAGGAATTACATAGAACATCTCACTTTGCTTCACAAAGAACTGGAAGCATAAATAAACTTGGATGCCACATTTAGTACGTGACACATTAGTAAGCAAATACTTGTACAGTGAATGAACTGGATGAGGCCGGTCTATCAAGTGTACTGTTAAAATAAAAATAAATAAATGAGGAGACATGATCAAATGAAGCACAGTACAGTTTAGGCTGACTTTGTTTAGACCAACTTTTGGATTCATCAGGGGTGAGACCCAAATCACAGAAGATTAAGTAAATAATGGTTTAATTTTCTCCTAGAGGGAAGCTCTAGGAGCCTTCTACCTGGAGGGAGGCTGTTGCCATCACTGGTTGAGTGGGTAGA
Source organism: Myrmecophaga tridactyla (assembly GCA_004026745.1). Taxonomy (NCBI): domain Eukaryota; kingdom Metazoa; phylum Chordata; class Mammalia; order Pilosa; family Myrmecophagidae; genus Myrmecophaga; species Myrmecophaga tridactyla. The sequence continues at coordinate 17,951 of PVIY010011072.1, read as the reverse complement.
AGATGGCAGGCTCGGCATCTCTGCGGAAAAGAGAAGAAGGGGCCAGCCATCCCTGAGTTTATTTAGGCATTTCAAATAAAAAGAGTTGGTTCCATAAACATTGGAAGAGCAACAGAGTAGGATGATGAGATACTCCACATATTAGCCACAAAAGGAAGGACTAGGGGGTATACAGATAGTTCAGCGGTAGAATTCTCGCCGCCATGCGGGACACGCCGGTTCGATTCCCGGACCACGCCCTTCCCAAAAAACAAACAAAAATTCAACAAACGGTGCTGCAATAATGGGATACTCATCTGAAAAAATAAGGAAATGTGACCCCACCATACAGCATACAAAAAAGAAAAAAAAAGGAAGGACCAAATGGGCAAAAGGGACAACTCTGATGCATTGTCTACATAGTCTCCCAGAGGCCCCCAGCAGGGTTGAACCCAGATGCTTAGAGCATTCTCCTGCTCACAAGAGCACCCTGTGTTTAGCTTTGGTCCCCACAAGCTTATCAGTACTTCCTGGGTCAGCCTTGAATAAACCATTTATATCCAAATCTTTATCTCAGGTGCTTCTCTGGGAGACCCCAAACTAAGACCCACCACCTGATTATTGCGGATACCATTTGCTTAAAATCTCTCAACACTGAAGTAGAACTGATCTATTTAATTGAATATATTTTCTGAAACTGTTGATTCATTGGTCCAATTCTAAGGAAACTACTGTCTTGGCTCATACAAACCGATTTATTTCTTTTTCATTTTCCTTTCCTCCACCTCCTTTTTATTAAGCAGACACAACGAGCTCTCAGATGCAGATGCTTGTAAAATGTGTATGATAACCTGAATTTGTTTCTTCCCTATGCAGCATTGCAATTTTACATTTCTTGCTTCAAGAGCTGAGAGGGGAAGGTTTGTAGTGTTTCTCTGGGGTGCATGGCCTTGGAGAATTAGATTTGTACAAAGCTCTCTGGCAGCTTTCATCAACAGCAGCACAACTTTTTCCCTGTCTCTCATGTCTGGCCTCCTCTTTGATATACTATTTCCTCAGGATTTTGAACCACTTTTTTTTTTTCACTTATTGCTTACCTAGTCATGTCAACAATATCTTATATTTTTATAGTTCATGGTTTGCAAAGTACTTTATATACAGTTTTTACATTATTTAATTTTTTTCAAAATAGCTTTTGGATGAAGAGAAGATATTATTCTCCCATTTTATAGACAAAGAGACTGAGGCTCAGTTAAGTATTAAATGAATAAAAAGCCAAACATTATCTGCTTGGGACAGAGCCAGGACTAGGACCCAGTGTCCTAATCTCAGTTGATCAAATTCCACAATTCCACACTATTTTAGAGTAAGCTGATGTCAACCTAGCATAATGACTAGAAGACAAGCTTCTGGGGTTAGATGCCTGCATTTAAGTCCACCTCTATGCTCAATTTCTGTGCAGTCTTTTGTTAAGTTACTTCAGTTTCTAATTTGTAAAATGGAATAATTATCATCATAATATTTCTCTTATAAGGTTGGTGTGAGAATTTAACGGGAAAAGCTATGTAAAATATTTATTAAAATACCACTGCTAGGTATAGAAATGAATCAGAGGCCCTCCCTAATGAAATGTCTTTTACTCTATGAAGGGTATGTATGTAGAGTCTTTATTTTAGGGGGGTGGGTGAGTGCCTGGTCCGGGAATTGGACCCAGGTCTCCCGCATTTGGCAAGCATTCTACCACTGAACCCCCGTGCACCCAATTAGAGTCTTAGTAAAGACGCTTTTACTTAATAAGGTTGAAATCTTTCTATTATCCTTGACCTTAAATCCAAATATTCTCAGTCATTAAAATAATACTTTTCTTATCACAAAGTTGAATGCTGTGATAAATTTGATTATGGTGTACAAGTCTTGACAAGGAAAGTTTAACAGAATTGAACAATTCTTGCTTAAAGTAATGTTCTTTGAAAAGAGGATAAAGAAGCGTTTATGAGAAAAATAGTTTGGTGTACTTATGTTAAATTTGAATTCATTAATTATATGTGTTAAATTATAGAGATATGAACAAAGATACCAAATTGGATGCCTTTGGAGAGGTCAAACAGGAAAACAGAAATCTGAAAATTATGAACAAGGAAGAAATTTATAAAACTCTTAAAGCAAATGATTTTCAGTTAGGGTGGGGGATGGGGTACAAACACGACTGCTTAAAGGGAAGGAACGCGTACTGGATTATCTAGATAAATCCTTAAGACAAATTACAGAAATTGAAGCCCCAAGGAATCTTCACAGTAGATAGGGACATAGAGAAGTTGGGGGGGGGGGGCGGCGAACACATGAACTGAAGAAAACCAAACCAATGTTTTATGAAAATTTTCTATAAAAGAGCTGAATAAAAGACCACAGGGGGCCATTTGCAAATAAGTCATAATGCAATTTCCAGTGGCGATCTTGAAAGACTTGAATGAAAATCTATTTCCTTAAGAATTGAGGTTCAGAGAAAATTCCTAATTGGAGAGATAGAGAAATTTTTCAGGAGGCATTTCTTTCTTTCTTTACAAACAATTCTTGGGGACTCTTTATGGCAAATTGGATTTTCCAAAGATGGCCGCAATGATATCTCTAGTCTTAAATGCTCTTCTAGCAACTTTTCACATACCCATCAAGAAGTAGAATCCAATTCCCCTTTCCTTGAACCTGGACCAACTTGGAAATCTCTTCTGTGGAATGCAATGGAAATGTGTAGCTTGTGAGGCCAGGTCAGGAAAGACTTCACAGCTGTCTTGCTGCTGGAATCTTGAAGCCTTCAGCTGCCTTCTAAGTTGTCCTGCTCTGAGGCCATCATGCTGGAACCAGCTAGCCACATGAGGAGAGACTGCGTGGAGAGGCCCTGGGACTGCGTAAGAGAGAGAGGCCCCCAGAGTCTCTGGCTGTCACCTCTCCAGTAACCCAGAGCCAGAGGCACTGCGATTGAGGATTGGGAATGCTCTCTTTCCTAATTCCTGACCCACAGAAATTGAGAGAGATGGTTGTTGTTTTAAACTACTATGTTTTGGGGTTATTTGTTACACAGCCTTGAATAGCCAGGCATTATTTTTTTGTACTGAGCTAGAGTGACTTGGAAACAGAACTGAGCTTGCTTTCATAACATTTACAGCCCAGATATAAACAGATAGAATGAAGCTGATTTGGATAATGAAAATAATTTGAAGATGATATCTGCCAAAGGTGTCAGATAGAATGACCAAGAATTTTGATAGAGAAAGATACCAATGAACAGGTGTGGAAAGATAGAACTTTCTTGGCATTCAGAGGTAAACGAGAGATGAAAATACCTTATCTCACCTTATGGTGAGTCTTGTTCCTCCACCATTTCCTTGTGGCTGAATAGGAAAGGAAGTAAAGAGGGGGAAGTATCAAGAAAGAGAAAGTCAAGGGGTAGAAAAGAAATGGATAAACTTTAATGCCTTTTGGGACCAGGCTAACTTGAGCCATGCAAGGGTGGTTTGAACTGTCCTAAAGACTGTACAAATGCTGTTACAATAGTCTTCCTTTTGGGGGCACTCAGGGGTCATGCTTCCTTTCAGGTACTTCTTGTTAAGCTGTGGGCACAACCACACCTAGCTGTGGGTGCTTTGTGGCTAGAACAAAGGGCAAAGGAAGTGTAGGCTTCCTCCTGCCCCCACGTGATTTATAGCATTTTAATCCTTGTGCTTGTCTCCGTTTATGAATTTCTTATGGAATTATTTAATGATGTGAGTTCAATGGGCAATTTAAAAATCTACTTAATATACCGTTCCTTTCCTTACTGACGCAGTGATGTGCTGCACAGGAGGCTGCAGAGGTAGCAGCCTGAATGCAGAGAAATATCAACCAACCCCAGACAATTAATACGTAAGCAGGTGGCAAGGCTCCAGCCTGAACCCAATAGCCGTGACGGAATGCTAGAGAGTGTCACAGATCAAAGGAAGACACAGCATCAAACACATCTTCAGTCCCGTTGTGGAGGGCCCCGTGTCCCTAGACGTCCTATAATGCGAAGGGAATGAGTTTTACAGGGCGAATGCAATAAAAGCAAAGGACCAAGGAATGTAATCTTAAATTGAGTCAGCAGTCTGGAAAGGCAGACATGAAGAATATGCCCAGTAGCACTGGAGAAAACTTGTTACTGTAATAAGCTCAGGAATCACATGTACAGATCTCTGACGCTAGTGAATATATATTAGTAAATTAGGGTGGCTATGAATATTCAAATGCTTCTGCATGGACCCATCACAATGACCTACAGTAGGCCAAGTGAGAGTCAAAGCAGTGTATGGATGGGTGGGAAGGAGCTACCAAACAGCAGGTATTGCAAGCTCTAGCTTGGCAGGTATGTTTGATGCACTCCTACGAGCTCTTTTCTGGAGATGTTCCCTTATCAAAGCATTGGCAAAGCTGATAGATAGCGAGGCAAGCCTCGCCCACAGGTAAAACATTCCATTCCTACTCGGCAAGTTGGAGCAACTCATCCCATCTTATGATAAATTGAACTCAGAGCATTTGTTCTTTGCATCGGGCAGATCAGTAGTCAGTGACCCAGGTCCATAAGGCTGAAGGGCTACCTGACCTGGGAGGGACTTCAGAGCATCTTCGAGGAAATGAAGTTTTAGTCTCAACTCAGCTTTTAGTAGCAAAATGCCTGCATTACTCAGGTGAGTCCAACAGTTCATAGAGGAAAAGGTAGACATCCACTGGGGTTCCCCTTCATCATGCCTGTAAATTTGGAATGGTGAGAATGTGGTGTCTGGTTGCATGGATAGAAAGCTCAGACATCCAAGTTGTCAACTGAGCCCCTTTACAAGTGCAACATTCGAAGGAGAGAGAGAGAGAGAGGAGAGAGAGAAGCTCAAATTAGTAACCAAATATGCCTCTGTTTCCTAATGCTGATCATTCAGACAGAGGTTCAATGGCTGGAAATTATTGAAATGAAGCAGATGTCAAGGGGATGCTGCAAATGCAGCTACTTCCCAGCAGCAGTAATTTTGTGCCTGCAGTTTCAGGAGCCTTGTTAAAATCTCTGCCTTGTGAATAGTCCTAAAGTACCTGCTGGTGCAACTTTCCTCTTTGTCACTGAGTTGAACAAATGTATGCAGGTTAAAGCTCTGTTGCTTGAGTGCTTGACGTGGAATCTAGCAGCATTTTTCCAGTAGTTAGAGTTAAGGAAGCTGTCCCCTTCCCGTCCCCACCCCCTTTATCCCATCACCATCCCATAATTTCAGGGCACAATTTACTTTCCCCTCGTCATTGTATTTGCATGGCTCCTACCATTTTAAACTGATCAGCCTTGATTTACATTTCACGAGAAGAGAAACAGCCTTGAAATATTAGGTTTCCTCTTGGTTTCTCAACTGAATACAATCAGGGCGGCTTTTCATTTTTCAAACCAAAGATGTAAAGCATCTCAGACATGAGGAAATATTCAGGTTTGCACCAGGATTTTTGTTGTCGTTTTTGGAAAAGTGGCCCAAATTGAGGCATTCTTGTGTTTCTGAAGGCGACCAGGGGAGGGAAGTGTAAAATGCACTGCTTTTTTTTTCCCCCCAAATCTGTAACCACAAAGATGTTTTGTAACGTTTCACCAATTCTGGGTACTGCAGCATATGTTGATGAGGAAGCTAAGTCATATATCCTTCTTCAGTAGGGCGGGGTACATCTAGAACCAGCAAACTGATAGATAATGAAACTAGGAATTTCTTGAGGGGGAAAAAAATGCCTTTATGTTTAGGTAAGATATATGACCAGGCAGAGCATATGTTAAAGGAGCTTTATGCATCCTAAAATGCTACTGGTAAAACCTGGCTCTTTCCCACTTCCATTCTGCTGACCTGGAGCTCGGAGGAAGGTTGGGTGGCCCTGGTCTCTCACGTGCCCCTGATGAACAGGCACACAAGTGGGACAGCCTGGGGAGGACCTTCCACCTGCAGAATGCAAGACCGCCACCCACCCTCGTCTTTTGAGGCTGAGTATAGTTTCACGGTAAATATTGAAAATATGAAAGAAACATTTCTTCCCCCAATTTAACCTTTGGCTTCTCTCACTTAAGAACAAGACTATACAAGACAACTAAATGGCTATCTGAAAACTTACATTAATCTACCTCCATAGAGACTATTACTTAAAATGGATACTTTTTTCTCCCTTCTGCTCTACCACCACCCAAAAAAAAAAGAAGAAAATTAACCTGTCATATATTATTTTATGTTCACTTCAAGAGTTCAGATATTTTTTCATTGCTAAACTTTTAAGTATAATATAAAAAAAAGTAGTTGAAAAATATGATCACGTTTCTGACTACACAAAGAAAACACTTCATAATGTACATTGTCTATTCTTGAAGAAAGAACCACTTCGTACCTCATGAATTATTGGTTTTTTCTACATGGTTAAATATTTCCTGTCTGTTTATTTGTCTGGTTCATAGCTGTTTTCTTTTTCACTTTGCTTTTTACACTCTTAGAAATAAAGAATACATTTTGAAGCTCAATGCACAAGGAACTTCATGATAAAATGTGGTAAATGGGAAAAATTCAGAATTGATGCATTAATTTCTACAGAACATTGCAGGAAGGTGGGTTTGTTTGCTCAAGTTAATGAGTCTGAATGCTCTATGGACAATCTACTGGAATCATGTCACTCAAAATAATAATATCCATTTGACTTTCTTTAAGAAAATATACTTAAAACTTTTTAATGCCACAAATCTGTTAAAATTTCAATATGTGCATTTTTTCACCTGAACTCAAATGACCTTTATATGTTTTATATGTTCAAAATCGTATTCAGTTGCAGTCTTCCATAGATAATGGTTCAAATGGCAACACCCAGTTTCTAGAAGCATGTCTAGAAATGATACAAAAATACCTGACTTGTGAACTTCACAGGTAAACTTATCCACTGTGTATCACAATTATAAATTCATGGGCTTTATTAATTCTTCTCTGGCTCAGTTGTAGGAATTTCACATATCTAAAAACTAAAATAGGTAGAAATATGCTTGGAAGAGCTTGGTTATGGAACAGATTGGAATTTGAGTTTTAGTCATCAAAGATGTGATAAACAACACTGGGCATTAATGCAGAAAACAGATTGAGCTTTTTAATGGGACATCAAATAGGACTTTATTAGCATCTATTAGGTTCAACCCAAAGCTCAGGAAATAGCATTAATGAGCATCATATATCAGTGTGTCTGTTATTAGATAACGGTATCCCTTAAAACTAGCAAGCCATATAATACTTTATACATTTTTTTTTACCTTTATCTTTAGAATTAGCTGACATTCTATCCTCTTACACTGGCCTTACTATTAGTAATAGTGAACCAATTTATAAACCCATTAGTGACACTTTTTCCTGAAGATAAAAACAGTCAAAATTATCTGGCAGCAATTAATCTTAATGGCTGTATGCAGTAAACAGCAATGGGCTAATTCCAGCTCTGTCAGCCCCATCAAACAATCCCGCATTAGGCAGCTTTTCAGTGATCCATTAAGCATATTCAGAACAACAACAAATTCAATGCTGAAGGCATATGCACTAAACATTACAACAGTGATCTTCTGAAGCCATCATTATCTCTTAAATAGTACTTCCCCCATGTATTATCATTATGCTGTACATTAGAAATACTTTGATTAAACTCCCTTAATTCATAACAGACAGCTGCAGACCATTTATGCAGTTAATCTCAACACAACAGCTATTGAGGAAATATAACAAATGAAGGCTGTAAACTGGAAGTCATTACTATGAAAGATACTGGTTTCCTAGCCCTCTCAGAGCAGAGTGCATCATAAGGATGGGCTCTGGGCCTAGAATAAAGGGAATGAAACCATTAATGACCTTCTACTTTCCTTGCAACATCTGTACCGAGAATCGTGCTGTAGGCTGGCGATGTGGCCAGGTTAGACTAATCCACGTTTCCTGGGCACTGACCATCCAAAGGCTCAACCAATGAGACCCAAAGCCATGGCCAACCTCCATTTTCCAGCTTGGTAATAAGACATCAAGGCTGAGGTTGAATAAAAATAATCTCACTGATTTCACTGAATCATTACTGTAAAGCACAGTATGTCCTCATTAGCAATGGTTTGTGCTTTCCTTCCCTACAAGCAGTGCCTTTTCGATTCATAGGGCCTTAATCTACACACTTGAAAAAAAAATCACTACCAGATTTTCTCTGTAATTTTTCTTTCCCATGATGCCCTTTCATTCAACAATTTAGAAAAGTTGCACACAGCAAAGTCCACCCCTCACCCCCAACTTCAAGGAACTGCACTCCAAGTTCATGTTCTGCTGAAGAAAATATGTACTGGCTTAATTTGATGAACAAGAAATCTGTGTACATTTTCCCCATAATACACCTTCACAAAATTTTCTCTTTTCACAGGTAGAGAAACCATAAACATATTCGTGAATAGGCTCTATGTGTCCAGCATTTTTTCCCCCTTCATATAGGGTTCATTTCAAAGTTCCAAACCACAGACACCGAGTCTGCCTTTTGATGAAATGGCCAAGTAATTAAAACATAAATTTAGGGTCTCCTTGCCAAACTCTGACAGCACATCCAGCTTTGGGGGTTAGCGTAAATGAATTAAATATTGATTCGAAACGTAAACCGCAGTCATTGTGGAGTGATGAGTCTAGCTTTGAGAGATAAAGGCCAATCTCTGTGGCAGTTTACATTAAATGTCTAAGGGAAATTTTTCAATTGTGGCTAAATTGGCCCATGCCTGCAAGATATCCAGGAACACAAAAACATTAATGTGTGCTGCTCAGTTTGTAGAGAGTAAGCCGGGGGTTCTCAGTAGTTTAGCTGAGTAGAGGTGGCTCCGTCTGATTCCAGAGAGACCCGTGATCTGTTCTCTCCCATCCTCGGAGGAGCAAGGCATGTCCCTTTTCTTAAATTTGCAGGAAAGGCATGGAAATAAAGACTGCCAGCTCTGTCCAGTTCTTCCTCAGCTGTTGCATTTGTTAGAAAGCTGTGGCAAATCACTGCTGGGTACTTTCACACTCTGACGCCCATTTCAGGTCCACGGTGCTATTTGAACCAACCAGGATGTTCACCCGTTTTGAAGGGTCTTCCAAATCTCCGTGTTAGCTTCCCAACATGTGAATGACAGCTGCTCCACCAATGGCTGAAGAAAAAACATGTTTGAGAAATAACACCCCTCTCTGGGAATTCGTGATAATATTAGCGCATTAAAATCTCTAAGAAGTTCTAGAGAAATGAAACCTGTTTAACTGTGATTAACTCAACTTGCTCAAATTTACCAGACTGCTTTCTTTCTTTTTTCTTTTTTTTTAATAGAACAACTGTTAACATTTTATGGGACCCTAATCAGAATATATTTTGGGACATGTTTTTCTAAGTTCCTGCTTGTAATATTTACACCGTGAGTAAAAACGAGTTTGCAAATTGATTAATTATCCTTTCTTCTAATTTTTATTTGTCTGTAAGACTTGGTTTAGCGTAAAGATATTCCACCATTGACAGATGGGCAACAGCAAATGAAGCTATGTTGGAATTCCCAAGCTTGTTCGACTTTGATAGATTTTAACTTTTATACCAAGAAACTAAGTTCAGTAATCAATGTTCATATAGGATTTTCTCTGATGGAGACATAAGGTTTTCTTCAACTAATTATTAGATTTTTGCAAATGATATTAAACATATGGATAATGCACAAATATGCTAATTTCCCCTGCTGTGGAACTTTATCTTTAGCTCTAACACAATTACATCTTAATCTAGAGTTCAATCTAGATGTATTTACATATCTGTCTTCAATTTAGGAAGCCTCAAATTATTAATGGGTAGCTTCTAAATGCTAATTTTAAATACATTGTTTGAGAACTGAGGATAGAGTTTCCCACAGGAATTTATTACAAATAGTGATTATGTAATAGTGATTATGTTCTACATTTAACTCATAAAAAAGTCTGTTTAAACCACTGCAAGTCTATGGTTGACATGTTTCGTACTCTAAGAAAATAAGTTAAAAGCAGTGCTATTGCCATACTAGTAAATTAAATCAAGTAGAAAAGTTGTAAGGTGATAAAATTATCTCAGAAATTATTTTTAAAGTTTGATCTAAAATGCTGATGCTTGAGGATGTGTAAGTTTAATTTTAAAAGATGAGGTAGTAGACCAAAATAGTTTCCTAAGGAGACTGCTAATTGCAGTACATCTAATTACCTTTCCTAACATATTTTTCTCCACCTCCAACTCTCCATTACACAGACATATCACAGGAGGTCTCTTTGGAGGAAAATAGTAGGAAGACTTGTATAGAACATAAATGGAACAAAGAATGAGACATAATAAGAAAAAAGATAAAGGTTTCCAAGAAATCCAGGGAAGATTGGGCAGTAACAGGGAAAGGAGAAAGTAGCTTTAATGGTGTGGGGTAGGGCAGGGAAGGGAAGGGGATAGCATTCCTTTGATGGAATTAGTTGACCGTGAAATATGGAAAAACTTGGGGGAACAGCATACATATATACAGTCGTTTTCTGAAGGTAGACACTTTGACAGGGGAGTCAAGGATGGGAAGGAGAGTTTTGCTCCCACGTGCCTGGTGTCCAGTTTATCTGGGTTGTGCCTCAAACACCGGCAGAGCCACCAAGTCCCAACTTTTTCCTGATTTCCATTTTAGAGCTTAGTTCATGTAACCAGATTCTGACTTCCTTTCTTTGATTTGCATCCTGGTTCCCCATTGAGCCGGGTGCTCAATCACCCCCAAATCATGTCAGTCCTTTTCCCCAGAAGGCTGACCCCTGTCCGCTAAGTCCCTAACAACTACCGTGGCTGCCTCACCCACCTCCTTGGAACCTGATGGGACCCACCTCTAGGCTTCCCACTCTGGTCCTCATGCCTTCCTTTCCCTTGCTAGTCGCTGTTGCTGAGCTCGCAGCATGTCTACTTCCGTTCTGCAAAGGTGCCTACCACTGGGTCTTCTCTACTTCCTTCCATGATCTCCAGGTTGTTAGTCTCCCTAATCCATCCTTCACACTGTACCCACAGTAGCTTTAATCAATGCCAATACGGCTCGTCAGATTCCTGAGTGCCTCCCAGTGACACTCCAGGCAAAGTCCGTCTCCTGTTTGCCTCCACCGCTTCATTTCCCACTTCCTGTGCTCCGGCATTTCTGATCTTCTGGCTGTTTCTCAAGTGCATAATATTTACTTGCCACGCCATGTCTTTGTACATATTGGTCCCCTTCCACGAAGTTTTTTTACCTGACTCCTACTCATCAGCAGTAAGTTCATCTGTCATGTCCTTGGAAAAATCTTGGTCTCTGGCTAAGCTAGATGCTCCTACTCGAATGAGACATAATAGGAAAAAAGATAAAGGTTCCCAAGAAATCCAGGGAAGATTGGGCAGTAACAGGGAAAGGAGAATAATTCACGGGACTACAATTCTTTTCTTTTCTTGCTCTTGCTTTGAAATGCAATGCCTTTCATTTTGTATCAAGAGCTTGTAGCATATTTCTTGGAGCATTGTAGGTACTGAAAAACTGTTCATTGTGATAATGAACCAAAGAATAAATAGAAATGCCGAGTAGATTGACCACTCTTCTTTCTAGCATGGCATAGAACTGTAGAATTCTCTAATGTTTAACACTTTGGTATTAATTAGTTAATAGAAATGAACTATCTTATACAGAGAAAAAAACATATTCGTAGTTTCCCCACAGAAAGGTGAATATGTCCTGATCTCCACATGGTGGGATTACAGGAATCTTTTATTTTCATTTTATTTGCATATGTGCATTATCTAACTTTTAAAAAAAACGAACATGTGCTTTTATAATAACAAAAACAAGAGAGACAATTATTTAAAAAAGAACTGTGTATTCTAATCCATATGATGATCAGGTATAGCGTATCTCTGTTAAAGTAGACTCTTGTTCATTATCAAGCTGATTCTCACAGTAACATTTTCCAAAAGTGTAGAATAAAGGATGCTAAACTGTGCTGAAAGCTCACTTCTCACGGCTTTCCCGTTTATCTGAAAAGGGGAAATCCGGGTGAGTCATTTATTTGCTTCCAGACATGCTGTACCAATTTCTCATAAGGAGGTAGAGTGGTTGGTTTACCAAACTAAAATAAAGGAACACAGCCAACTTCCCCAAATCCCCCACGTGTGAGAAGCTGAGCGGGCAGTCCCGCCCACAGCCCAGTGTGTCCTGAGCATTCCTTTGGATCCTTAAGAACTGCAACTCTGCCCACTGTGGGCACCAGCACATGGTCTGCCCATAAATGTTGTTGATGAACTAGTCTTTCTGAGCCCACTGAATGGGTCTTTCATTCCTATGGAAGTTAGTAAATTCTCTTGCCTAGCAATGCAATATTGATGTTTCTCCCTAACCCTGTATTTACAAGTATATTGAGAAAAATTGGTGCACTGGTCTAACACTATTAAAAGTGATCAAGACAAAATGTAATGCCCCTTGAAACATGCTAGCCTTCTGCTTCCGTGGAAGTGCCTCAGACCTACAACACGAGGTGTGCTGATCTGCTACGTCAATAAAAGTCAATGAACATTTAACGGGTACCTGCTATATTCAAGGCATCGTGCTAGGGACTTTGGGGGGTAAAACAAGAATGCAACATGGTGCCTGTCTGCAGACAGCTTACAATATGGTGTCTATGAGTGATTTGCCAAATAAAGTCTCTTTTTCTTGATTATAACCCAGGAGGATAAATGTTTTTATTTCTAGTTTTTGTATTTTCTTTTAGTTAATATATATCCCCCTCCCATTCCTGAAAATTCCAGAGGCTTACAAACTAACTTATCTATTCATTTTTAGCAAGCTTCTATTTGTTCATTGATTCACACATGTGATCGACCAGCAAATATATATTGAGTGCTATGAGGTGCCAGGAACTGTATAGGAGCTCAGAGATACAGTGGTGACAGAAGTTTAATATATAGATACATACATACACATAAGTATGTGTATACACATGCATAAGTATACATGTAAGTTTGTATATGCAAATACATCTATATCAATTCCTTACCTGGAATGGGTCAGGGCTATGAAGAGAGAGTAAGCAGAATGAGGGAGTCAAGAGGGTGGGGAGTAAATTTTAGCCAGGGTGTCAAGGAAGCGTGAGAGTGGCACTTTCTGTAAAGTCTTGGGAAAGTCTGGGGGAAAACATCATAGCAGGTACAAGGCCTGGGCAGGATGAGCTAGCGGGTTGAAAGAACAGCAAAGAGGCTGGTGTGGTTGTGGCAAAATGACTGAGGAGGGGAGAATGGGAGGAGGTGAGGGCTCAACAGTGGTGAGTGTTCAGATGGCCAGGGGAGGGGCATGGGCTTCATTACATGTATGCAAAGTCATGAGAGGGCTTTGAGCACTGGGGAGAAGTAACCTGATAATTTTTAAAAAACTACCCTGGCTAGTCTGTGCAGAAGAGCTTTCAGAAGAAGTCCAGTGAAGTGCGTCCATAGCTACACCATTGTTTCAGTTCTTGGTCCAAATTAATTTTCACAAGCGTACTACTCTTTCCCAGTTTCAAGTACACTCCAACAGTTTGTCAGTACCTGAAATGATCATCATAGAACAATTTATAATCTGGAGATTTTGTTTCAATAAGGAAAAAACATACAATAACTAGAGATGCACGACTGTGAGCTTCCTGGCCTCAGAGAAATCCAAACAGAAACAAGAGGACCCACAGTTTGAGGTATCATAGGAGTGAATCCTGCACAGAGTAGACATGAACCCAGATCTTGTCCTACTCTGAGACATGGTAATGCTCTGGATCCATTTGCTTACCCTTTAATACTATGGATGGCCAAGAAACATAAAACGTGGAGAATATAATGAACACATCTCCTATAAGACTAAAAATCTTACTCTACCGGCTCCCGGGCATGGTGATAGCAGACATCTCTCAATTGCCAATCTGTGCTGAACGTGTTCTTTGCTGGTGAGAGCTGCCTTGCCCAAGGCCACGCCTCTGCCCCGAGGCAGACCATACCAGTGACTGGCTGAAGTAAAGGATATTAGCCTGACCCCCTTGCTCCAACCTGGTACACCTTTGCAGGGCTGTTCCAGCTCCAGAGCTCCCGTGAAGTCAGCTGGACTTTGTTGAGAAAGGAGGACAGCCCAGCTTCTCTTTGTGCTATGTCCCAGCTTCCCTTCCTGCACAGGATTTGCTTCCTGGGAAGCCAACCGGAAAGCACCATGTGGCAGAGATGATGTGGCTTTGAGATGGGTTAAGCAAGTCAAGCCCGGGGGTCTCGTGTGTGTTTTGAAGAGGCTCACCTTCACCTTAGCCTTCGGGGAGCCATCAGCCAGCTAGTGTTCAGGGAAGAGGGGTTGCGTTGGGCATTTCCATGCGTGGGCCCTGGAGAGACACGGAGTGCAGTTTGAGTCATGCATAAAATTGGCCACATAGTGGCAGCTCAGTAAATAGATACTAAAAATAAGTACGTACTACTTATACCAGTCATATACACAACAGACTCGGGGCTGCAATTCAGATGGTTTTCGACACCGCGGTGAGCTGTAGAGCACACTGTTGAAGCTGCTATCTATGCCAATTACTGTAGGCAGGGAATGTTCTCCACCTTGCCTCCTTCTGCAGGGAAAGGGACAAGAGAGGACTTTTGTTCTTCACTGGTGTTGAAGGAGGAAGGATGTTGCTACATGTTCTGGAAACTGAGAGGGAAAACTGGGCCATCTACCAATGTTGACTGCGAAAACAGAGCACCAGAAGAGAAATTCAGAAATTTCTTTAGAGATGGAAAAGTACTTTCTCCAATGTTTCGAGCAAGTACTGTAATTTATCACTTCGTCCCCCAATTTTTTATACCTTTCTTTGATATTTTACTGTAATGTTTTTAGGTCTTTTCCTGAAGGACTTTGAGAATACAATTTTTTTTGCAAGTATCTTTCAAATGAATTGGCTTGTTGGCCTAAAAAAAGCTGGATAATAAATTTAGCTACAACACAGAAATATATTAAACGATATGGATAAGCACAGATGTCACTGGGACTAAGTCTGTTTTATTCTTTACCTTTCTGAGCATATAGGGCAAGTTTTGTGGACATTAATTTGAATTCTGGACATGCATTATAACAAAAAAAGGTCAAATAAGCTGTTTTTTAAAAAGAAAAAAAATGTCTTGGCCATATACCGATTTTAATCACAGTTTCTTACTTCCCTGCCGCCCAGGGTCTGACGTCGATGATCTGGGAGGTAAGAAGGCCCGGGAGTGCGGCCTTCAGTGTGGCCACCAGCAAACCGCTTAGTCTTGGTAGTTCAATTTTCTCATCTGTAAAATGGTGATGAATAAATAGTACCTAATTCACAGAGTTGTTTTGAGAACTTAATATCCCTAATATTGGAACAGGACGTGGTATATAATGAGCTGTAAATAATTAGCTGTTATTATTCAAAAAGATGCCCTCTTTAAAGAAAAAAAAGTGAGTTCAAGATATTTTTGTCCAATTTGTGTGTTGTGCACCAGTCATCGTTCCTCCCACCTGAGAAAGACTTAAAAGAGTAAGAGCCAGCATCCCGATGTGGGGTTGACGTTCCGGGGTGAGAGTCTCCCTGGTGCCTGGGATTGCCAACGCCTTCCTGACCATGAGGGGGAAAGAAATGTAGCAAAATAAGTTATCTGTGACTAAGAGAGTTCAAATAGAGTTGAGAGGCTATTCTGGGAGTTACTCTTGTGCAAGCTTCAGCTACGTATTGCTAACTCCCAAGGATTGTCAACCGCCAACCATCACCATTCCTGTTAACCCCAGAGAACACCTAGGGCTCCATCTGGGATTCAACAAAAGTTTCATGCGTAAGTTTACTTCCCAGAAACCTTCAACCTCCAGATGGTTCCTAGGCCAGGAAAGTCCTGAAACCTAGAGGGGCCAGCCTCTCCAAGAATATCATCTGATACTGTCAACACCCCTTTCCAATGTGAAAAAAGTCAGAACAAGCATAGCCCAAATATCCCTAGAGATTGGGAGAAGGATCAAAGGAGAAGGAGGAGTTATAACAGAGAAGACAGGATTTAACAAATGACTATGACTGTTGAATCATTATATTGATATTTCTTTTAGTCTCCAGAGTCTTGGACCAGCTAGAAGGAAAAAAACAGAAATTGTGGAACTGCAACCCATAACAAACTTTGAAATCTGTTTCATAACTACTTGTTGAAATGTACTTTGAGATGCACTGCTTTTTTTCTGGATATATATTCTATAATAAAAAACGTGTTTTTTGTTTTTTTAAAAAGATCAAGAGCCAGGAGGAAAGCTTATGAAGCATATCTAAGAATAAGACATAATGAGGAAAGGGGGTACATGCCCACTCTCCCCATTGGAATTGGTCACTTCCAGCTATATCACTCATTTATCGTAGCTTGGGGTTAGTATTTTGATTTTGAACATTTTATTCCCCCTGTCTGATAAATGGGCATGAAAGTAATTTATCATAGCTTTGGGGAAGTGCGAAATACTTGCTGACTGATGAGACTCCTTCCTATCGAGCATGAGCTGCTCTTATAGTCCATCGAGCCACTCATATCAGGTATAGAAAGGACAGTAAAAATGAGATGGGGCCTGCGTCGTGTCCACATTACTGTGTTGCTTCCTGCTCGAGCCGCCTGCAGCCTTGGTTGAAATTCACAGCCGGGGCTGAGCCTGGATTTTGTGGTCCACAGCTCCATTTCACTCGCTGAACCACATCCATGCAGGAAACAATTCTTGCTTTGGAGTTCTTTAGAACCGGGCTTTGGGCGAGGCCATACCTATTTCACAGGACTGCTGGGAACAGGACGAGAGCATCGGAAAGGGAATGCCTGGCATGGTTCCAGGCACAGGAGTCTGAACTTGAGGTACACTCCGGCTCTCCTCTCTACCCCCCTCTTTCTTCTCACGGTGATGTGCAGTGTTCTTACATCTGCGAAGCTGGGTGCTTGGCACGGCATAGGGGCTTAACTCATGTTTACTGGATTTGAATGTGGTCATTATTTTCAAAGTCATAACACAGTATCTTTCAATATACATTCCAGACCACGGTTTTCCTATAATACATGAGGTTCCATTTCAGACATCTACTTTTATCCTAATTTCTCCATTCCATGGATAACAAAACAAAATGAAAAAGGTAAGAGGTAAGAAATGTGTTCATTTCAAATCCCTACAATATATTTAATATGGAATGAGTTTTCTGATTTTAGGTGTCTTGTGTCTCTGTCCTATCAACTGGGTACAATGCTCATCGAACACTGAGGATTTAGTACAAAATATTTCCTTAACGTTTCTACATGTTGACATTTATTGCATTTTGTGCTTTTTGTTTGAATCGTGGCATTCAAAGTCATATTTTTCATGTAAGTATCAGGAATAAATGAATTTCTAAAGAGTCAACATGCATGCCTACAAAGAGATGCTATTATGGGCTATAGGGAATAATCATTGCAATAGCATCCAAGAGTGGCCAAAGGAATTTATAGCCATGGGCTAATTATCCTTTTCATGCTATTCTAGCTCTCAATTTTACCTCTAAGGGTAGGTAGCAGACAATGTGAATCTTAATTCAGATATTGGATATATTTATTCCAGTGCCTCTTCTTGGGTGTCTACCCAAGGTAGGGTGGAGAGAGATGCCCAGAGAACTGTAAATTTAGAGGAATAAAATGCAATATACTATAATATCATTTCCTGCTTCTATTAAACAGAGATGGCTAAACCAAAATACATTTTTATTCAATCTATTCTTAAAATCCTCTTTTTAATAATGAATTTGCTCTACATATACTTTCTCACACTTTTTGTGACTGTTTTGCTGGGTTTCATGTACATCTGGCCTTAAAACTCAGCAAAGAAGGAAGCCTCTAAAGAGACTGCACTCTAGATTCCAGTCTTCTTTCTTAAGTCAAGTACTCCACTTCTTTCCTTCCTTCCT